>APFE030340266.1:308498-377277 GCA_000404065.3 Pinus taeda
ACACCTTTTTGTCTTCTATCATATCCCTCACAAAGTGATACTGAACATCAATGTGCTTTGTCTTTGATTGATAAGAAAGGTTCTTTGCCAAGAAAATTGCACTTTGGCTGTCATAGTCTATCCTTATAGCTCCCTGTACTAACCCCATACTTGAACACAATCTCTGCAACCAAACTTCTTCCTTGCTTGCATGAGTGGCTGCCATGTATCTGCCTCTGTAGTTGATAGTGCCACTATATATTGTTTCTTACTCATCCAACTGACTGCACCTCCAAATAGGTTAAACACATACCCACTTGTAGATCTTCTCTGATCCAGATCTCCAGCCCAGTCTGCATCAACAAAGCCACAGATATCTAACACTCTGTCCAATCCTGGTCTTCCTTGGTAGCACAAACCATAATCACTAGTGCCACGCAAATACCTGAAAAGCCGCTTCACTCCTGTCCAGTGCTCCTTCCCTGGTTTTGACATAAACCTGCTCAATACTCCCACTGCATGTGCAATGTCTGGTCTAGTACAGACCATGGCATACATCAAGATACCGACTGCACTTGCATATGGAACATGGGACATGTCCTCTTCCTCTTCTTGTGTCTTGGGACACTGTTCAGCAGATAACCTCACACCTACAGGAATAGGAACCTTCACCGGTTTACTATCCTGCATATTAAACCTCTCCAATATTGTCTCGACATACTTCCTCTGGTTTAACCAGAGCTTCCTCTTTGCCCGATCTCTTTTAATTTCCATGCCCAAAATATAGTTTGCAGCACCGAGATCTTTCATGTCGAATTTGGAGGACAATTGGGTCTTCAATCCTGGATAATTTCTTTGTCATTTCCAACCAGCAACATATCATCCACATACAAGACCAGCTAAATAACACAGTCACCAATTAATTTAAAATATACACAAAGTGATCTGGTTTTCTTCTGGTGAAGCCAAGTCCCCGTATAAATGTATCAAATTTTTGATACCACATCCTTGGTGACTATTTTAACCCATACAAAGACTTCTTTAACTTGCATATTAGTTATTTCTTACCCTTCACCGCAAAGCCTTCAAGTTGCTTCATGTAGATCTCCTCTTCCAGTTCCCCATGAAGGAATGTTGTCATCACATCCATCCGTTCTACCTCAAAATCAAAAGTAGTAGCAACAGATAAAAGTAATTTAATAGAAGCTACCTTGGCAATAGGAGAAAAAATATCACCAAAATCAATTCCCGGCACCAGGGAATAACCTTTTGCTACTAACCGAGCTTTGTATTTCCTCACCTTTCCTTTTGCATTTGTCTTCTTCTTGAACACCCATTTGTTGCCAATGGTTTTCCTTCCAGCTGGCAATTCCACCAGATCCCAAGCCTCATTTTTGTGCAAAGATGCCATTTCATATACTATGGCCTCTTTCCAGAGTTTGCCATCCTCTAAATCTACTGCTTCCTTCACAGTTTTGGGATCATCATCAGTAACAGATAAAGAAAAATTTGAACAGAAAGCAGTTGGAATATACCATTCTGCTTACCTTCTTTCTCGAACTGGTCTTCTAACAACCAGAGTTTGTGGCTCTTCATCTTCTGCTGTAGAGTTTGATTCTTCCTCCTTTAGCTCAAACTCTATCTTCTCAAGTTCCTTTGATGGGACTTCATGTTTAATAACATTTTTCACCTCTCTGAACACCACATCTCGGTTGTACACAACCTTCCTTGTTACTGGGTTCCAAAGATTATAACCATTTAAACCATCCTTATACCTAATAAAGATACACTTTTCAAATTCACTATCTAATTTTGTTCTTTTCTCCTTTGGAACACGTACATATGCATCACATCCAAATACCCTCAGATGTGAAAGAGAGGGTATCTTACTAGTCCATACCTCTTGTGGAGTCTTGTCCTCCAATGCTGATGAAGGTGATTTGTTGACCAGGTAACATGTTGTCTCCATCGCCTCTACCCAAAATTCTTGTCTTAACCTGACACCACTGAGCATTCTTCTTGCCCTTTCCATCAACATCTTGTTCATTCTTTCCACAATTCCATTTTGCATAGGTTTGTATGGAGCAGTATTCTATCGTGCTATACCACACTTCTTACAAAATTATTCAAATTCCTTGCTACAAAACTCTCCACCGTTATCTATCCTCAACACCTTTATCTTCTTCTCTGTCTTGTTTTCCACCAGAGCCTCAAATTCTTTAAACCTGTCAAAGATTTTGGATTTCTTCTTAAGGAAATATATCCATGTATTCCTTGAGAAGTCATCTATAAATGATACATAGTACACAGACTTACCTAGTGATGGAACTTTCACAGGTCCAAACACATCATTGTGCACAAGATATAATATATGTTTCACCCTCTTACCACTAGAGGGGAAACTCACCTGATTCTGCTTCTCATATACACAATTTTCACAAAAATAAAAATCCTGAGAACTATTAGTCATACCTTCTACCATACCTTTACCATGAAGTATTTGAAGGCCCTTCTCTCCAATATGTCCAAGACTTTGATGCCATAACATGGTCTTTTCTCCACAGACCACTAGATTTTCGACTCCACTTTTAGGAACCACAAAAATGTTCCACCCATCAATAAAATTTCTACCTTGTGGCTTGTATAAAGTTCCAATTTGAACTCACTGCATCAATACCAGTGATCCCTGAACCATCTTGTAGGTATCCTTCTCGAACACTATTTTTACACCTGCATCATCCAAATTGCTTATAGAAATCAAATTTCTAGCCAATGCAGGAATATGAAGAACACCTGTAAGTGTTCTAACCCTTCCACCTTGCAACTTCAAATTTACTTTTTGATGACCAATGATTCTAGCCTTCATGTCATCCCCTAAGAAGACATCACCACCATCATATTTCTCATACTCATAGAGCCACTCTCTATGGGGAGTGAAGTGAAAGGATGCACCTGAGTCAATCAAGAAGCCAAGTACACATCCCCACCTTCATCCGAGGTGGTTTTCACCTCTGCAGAAGAAGCATCATTAAATCCCTTTCCTTTGATAGGTGCTTTAGATTTACAGTCCCTTTTGTAGTGCCCTTCCTTTCCGCATTTATAGCACACCACCTTTACAGGTTTTCCTAGAGATTTAGGTCTCCCCCTAGATTTATATCTCCCACTCTATGACTTATTTTCATTTCTATTCTAGGACCATCCTCGTATAAACAAGGCATCACCATTTTCGCTCTCCATATTTTTCTGTCTCATGTCCTCCGTCAGCAAGGATGAGACTATTTCATCAAACTGCAAGGCAGTTGCATTGCTACATATTGCAATAACCAGACTATCCCATGAATCTGGTAGAGAACACAAAAAACTGATGCACTTATCTTCATCTAAAATTTTAATATCAATAGATAATAATTGACTTACCATAGCATTAAATGCGTTTAGATGCTCTGTCACCAAGTCTCCATCTTTCATGCTCATGTTATAGAGCTTTTTCTGTAGGAATAGGTTATTCACCGGAGACTTAGATTGGTACAAAGTCCCTAAATTTTCCCACAAATCCTTTGTTGTAGCTTCCCCTGATACATTCAGCAACACTAAATTTGAGACACACCATTTTATTGTGCTCTTTGCCTTCTGATCCAACTTCTTCCATTCTTCATCGGACACTCCCATTGGTTTAATACCCAGATCTACCGCGATCCATTGATCTTTATCCACCAATAGATCCTCCATCTTGATTTTCCATAACTCAAAACTCTGGCCATTAAATTTCCCGATCTCTATCTTTCCACTACTCACCATCATCTTTCACCACTAGAATCAATCCCGCAGATCTCCCATTGAAAAGGGTCTACCAGAGGCCTGAGTAAAACCCCTTAGCAACAAATGCATCCCCTTAAAGCCAAAACAACTCTGCTACCAAATGTAGGTTTTAACCCCATACAAAAATTACATGCATACGAATTCTAAAACATAAAAAATAAACATTAGCGAGAGCATAACACATAAAACAAACATACACAGAGATTTTCCCCTGGATCCCAAAAATGGGACTACCAGCTTCATTTTTCATTATGTTTCTTTCAATGTTACAATACTTGTTTATACATGATGAAGTATCCAATACCATGGACCGAAAACCATCGCGTCCAAAACCATGTGCGAAGACCATGCACAAAACCATAGGTAGGTCCCCCCAACCTAATATAGGGTCCAATTTATTTTTTTCCTCGAGGCGTTGTCCTGGACCCTGTAGAGGGGGGTTACCTGGCCCCCTCAAACCCCTTGTGACCCTCCCCGCTGCACAATTAGCGCAATGAAGGGAGGGATCTGCCCGCCCTCTAACCCCCCAATTAACTAGGTGGGATAGTCGTGGAAAGAATATACCACAACCCAACATTGTCATCCCATAAGCAATTGTTTGATGGAGATTTTTTTTTTAAAATATATATCATAATATTTTCAGGCCTTGGCATATAGTCGTTGCTTAGATTTAAAATGTGGAATGGTTGGAAATTTGGAATTTGGTTTTTGATGGTGCACCACCTAGATATTTTGACTTCATGCTATATAGTAGAGAAATTTCAAGTGGAATATGGTCAGATGAAACTTTTTTCTTCATTATGGGGTAGATATACAAATTTAGTCTTGTTTATAGTGGAGACTATGCTTTTTCACATTATTTCATGTCATTGTGTATTTAGTTTGTGTTTTGAGTCTTCAAAATATGATTTTTGTTTACACCATAGTGTTTAAAGTAATTTTGCTTGGCTTTTTCAAGAGTTTGATTCTTCTCAGGGCTCTTACACTAGAGCGGACATTGTATGTGGCACATTTTTTATGAAAAATCCTTGTATGATTGTTCATTGTGTTACTACAATAGTGCTTGAATTCTACTGGAAGGTCACCCACTTGCATTTTCTGTTAACTGTAAGAATTTCATAGTTTTAGAATTTAATATATTGTTTTATGTATATTTATATTTGTCTAGGTACACCTTACAAGTGAAAAAAGAACAATCCAAAGCTTTCTGAAAGTTTTTTCTTGTGAAGGTTTCCGAGACATGATTTTCTTCGTAGTCTACATGCAACTATGTATTGTTGAGGTCAGTCTGTGATATGTAATGAGAAATACTAGATATGGTTGTATTGCACATCTGTTAACTTGTTAATGCTTTTTTGTTATGTTACAACTAATAAGTGAGTGTATCCTTAATAATAAGTGATGTTTTTTTTGTTTTTTATCATTTAGTTCTCCTTAATAATAAATTTAATTACTGTCCTTTTTACCAACTAGGAAAAGATTTCTTTCTGACATTGTCTATTTAAAATGATAACTTGTGTCTAACATTTACAACCACACATAGAGAGTCCCTACTTCAATTCTGCTGGGGCCAAAATTTCCTCTAGTTGCAACTTTTGTATATCATTATTGCTAGAAATTTCTACAGTGTTGCTGTAAAGCCACTTCTAAACATTATCATTTGATGTAGATTCATCTAGAGTTGCAAGTTCAAGACCCGTGCCCTGCAAATAAATGGATCCTTCTTTAACAATAGAAACCAAATTCAAAATCTATAGGGGGCCAACCCTTCACTACTTTCTAGTCTATAACAAGTTTTGAATCCCTCAAGAATGCATGGCCAATCTCACAACTATGTTCCAGATCTTCCTCTACAACCAAAGTTATATTGCAAGATGAAACATCAACCATTGATTCCTTGATAAGAACAAGTACATTGAAATAACAAAAATATTATTTCTCACAAAAAGTTTTGATTCTTCATCCTTTATCTACTTCAATGCCTCCACCTCCATCTTGATCTTGTCAAAATATAATTGGTAACCTCTTTTTCTATTGTGATCCTCTACTGTATTTATGCCATCATCAATCATGATAGCTCCAAGCTTCAGGCAGTCACCATGAACCAAATTAGCCATATCTGCGGTAGAAACAACAATATCTACCTCTTGAGTAATATCTTGGACCAATTTCAAATGACATGAATGTGAATGGATGCTCTACGGCTTTTACAGTTCCCACACCAAATCGTGATGGGTCAAATTCCTTTACATCATTCCCCCACAATGATGGATCATGGTGGATTGCAAGGATGGGCAATGGAGGGCCAGTGCCTACAGGAGTTGAGAGGTTTCCAAGCTCCATTAGTTTGTTTGTCTATTGTTCTCGTGGGGAAGATAGATGTTGTGCATCTCAATCATGGCCACACAGGATCATATTGCCACTTTAACCTTGCGCTATTGAAACCACCAACGGATTTCAGAGGGGGTATCAAATGGTAAATGGTTTTCGACATGGGGGGCCCGAACTCCTCCCGCTGATGCCACATAGTATCAAAATGGTTTTCTAAAAACAAGATTTCAGACCCCCCCCCCCCCCCAGTTGTTAAAGCTCGTATGACCTTGGGGGGTTTGAAATGAAATGATAACCTTTGATATTTATGCTCTAATTTTTTACCATTGAAAAGTGAACGATATATTTTTTTTGACAAGATCGGTTTATCCCATTCTATGATAATTTTTATTCAGTGAAGTATTTATTTACTTTTTTCCCAATTTTGGTTTTCAAAGTATTGATCTCAATCATATCGATTTCATATCCTTGAGAAAAACGTTTCTGATCCTCATTCTAGGTTGTTAGATCGCCCACCATTACTATAATTTTATGAAATATTGCTTTATATTATCTCTAAGATCATCATTATAGGTTGCTACATCACCCACCATTGCTATAATTTTATGAAATCCCACTTAAATATCCATGACCCATAATATAGAAATTTAGGGCCATTATATAGAAATCCACTGTAGGGATCAATGTTTTTTTTAATCGGTTTGTCATCAATGGAATTGGTTTACAACACATATTTAATAATCTTTTGTTTTTCTTTCTGTAGCAGTTCATTTGTTTCGTTATATTTTACATGGTAATCGAAAGACACTTAAATTTCAGATGCAAATTTGTTAATTTATTTATATTGAGGAATATCTGATAACCTATATTCATGGAAAAATTAAATGGGAGCTTCACAGAGTATATGGACATTTATTAAAATTTGTTAGCATATAATAAAAAATCTATTAACATTAAACAATTTTATCATTCTTTATATACCACGAAAGAGGTGAATCAAAAAGGGAGGTCTTATCTGGAATTATGCCAAAATGAATTGAGAAACCTGAAGTGCTGAGTTGGGTTGTTGGGCTGAAATGAACTTGTCCATCTTCATCTTCTAATCATGTCTAGGTTGGTATTGCATCCTTGATTTGAGATTTGGGGCCCCAACCTTGGTTATAGATAGCCGTCTTGCATCTAGAGGGTCTAGACTTGTTCTTGAACACCTTATTTGGTGCAAACCTATTCATAAAGATTCATTAATTGATTTTTAATCATCATATAGATCTATTTAGATGTTATTTTATATACATTCACATAATAAATCTTCCTAAAACATGGTTGATCTTTGTGTGCCTTAGACCATTAAATGCCACAAATCATAGTGAGATGTGCTTGAGTGTGGGTTAAGTAATTGCATTGTGGGAGAACTAATATGCATTTACAATGTATATCAAAGGAAGAAGGGTGCAGCTAATATTCATTTACAATGTATATCAAAAGAAGAAAGGTGCATTGTAGAATTCATGTGGGGTCATAAGAGAGGTGTCATGTCACTATACCAGGGATATAAAAATAAAAGGGTATAAAAAATGTGAATAAAAAAATGGATACATACAATATTTAGTGAAAATAGGGGTTTTATAAATTGGGAATATGTATTGGTCTTGTATTGGTAGGGGGTTAAATATGTGACTTTTAGAGGCATTTTCCAATATGTAGTCAAATTAAGGGTATTGTTTAGTATGCCACGAATTCACGTGCTATGTTAGAGGTTCAATGAGTGACGCCCCATTAGATATCGTCACAGTGTGAGATTCCGCCAGTGCATTGGCACCACCATGATGAGAGAGGTCTGGTATAATGGTATAGACATAACCAAATTGAGCATAAATCAAGTCATATCTTAGAGTGGTTTAGAGAGCCTCTTCCTCTGTCTGAGGAAAGTGAGGTGTCACATATTTGGCAATGGGCACTAGAAGAGTCCTAAGAAACCAATTGAGGTAGACATGATCTTTGAAAGAAGGAGCATGACACATGCTCCTCCTTCTACGCCATTCTTGGACATGGTAAAAAAGATGGGTGGTAGAGGACTGACGAAAGTTGGTTAAGGTCTCTGCGCCGATGTCGTAACGGAGAGGTAACTAAAAACATGAAAGGAATTCTTTAGAAAGTGTCGCAAATGTGGAATGAGAAGTAGAGGGATGGTCAATGTACCACTTCAAAGAATCTCCAATGAGCATGCATTGGAACAACCAAAGACGAACGGAGTCATCAGTGATGGAATTGGATGAACACCACATATGGAAGGAGGGGACGTGATTGGTGGGGTCCTTTCTAGAATTAATTTCAAACTTGGGAATGTCTGAGGGAAACATAGTTGGCATAGTTGTCCAACTAACATAGTGGTGTATAGGGTCGTTAATCAACTAGTTAAAATCTAGGAGACTTAACCCATCCATGAAAGGGAGCAAAGGGGCTGCCAAAACGGTCCCTGTAATGGTTCCGCTAGATGTGACTACAGGCATAGAGCCTGAACCACCACCAGGTTGGTTTCCTACACCTAGAGTGGATCTTGACATGGTGACAGTATGGGGTGAAGGAGGCTCGAAATCAAATGAGGAATCAGATGAACCATAAGAAGAGTCAGTATGTGGTCTCGAGGGATGAGTAACTTGAACCTAGTGGGGAGGAGTAATACATCCAAGTGGAAAATGAGGATGAAGACCTAAATGTCACTGTATAAATTCCTTGGTGATGGAATGGTTATAAGACATAAGTGACACGAAAATGGTGAAGGGATATAAAAAATGTCTTTGTCTCTGTTTGGGGAGATAAATCAATTAAGTTAAGTCTTGGCTTGGTGATGTAAACCAATTTCCTTTCACTTAAGGTGTGATTGTGTGTCCAAGTGTGTTTATTAATTAAGCCCAGATTGTGTTTGACAAAAGAAAACAATTGCTAAAATACTGTAAATAACCTAAACTTAAAAACAGAAAATGAACAACAAATCAACTATCTAAAACCACACCCAAACTGGGTTTACAAACATTGTGCTACTTGGTGCTGAAATTAACTAAAAACACACAAGAAAGGCCAAGAGATCTAAGCGTCAGTGTGACTGGGATCAAATGACACTATGCTGTTGGAAAGTGGTGCAGCAACAACAAAAATCAGTGAGGAAAATTGTTGCAAAAGATAGGGAGATGGGTGTGAAACCTAGGGAAAATAGTGGCACCCTAAGGTAAATGACCAAACATTGAGGTTCAAGAGGGGAAATTTTGGATGGAAGAAACCTATATTTGAATATTTGAAAAAGGAAGGTACGCATATGGAAAATACATTTGAAAGCTCTATAGAAACTCAAACTTCTTACTCAACTAAATTCCTCCTATAAAGGTGGAAGCATACTAGAAGCCCTAAGGGGATGAATTCCACTTCGATGAGTGAAACAAAGTAGATCAAGGCCTAAGTGGGCTAACACAATGGTCAACCAACCCACCATACTACTCATGGAAAAAACATAGAAAAGGATAAAAAATATTCCCAGAAACCCTAAAATCGCAGCTACTGATCTGATTCAGTGGATATCACACTTTTTGCACCAAAAAGTGTGTTATGGACCTCCAGATCATAGGTTTGGGGCAGAAAAGTGTTATTTCAGCTCCTCAATTCTTGGGCATCATGTCTCAAAAAAATTTGTCATCTCTCTCGTGGTTGCTTCCTATGACCTGCGGAAATAACCAGAAAACTTGCGGAAGTTAGAAATTTGATTGACCTAGGGTTAGAAATCTAGTAAAAAACATTATGAGATTGAAAAAATCAAAACCCTAAGCTAAAAAATAAAGGTCACTTAGGTTTCTGAATTAGAATAAAAAATGCAGTGGAGTCACCATTTGTTATGTAGTGTTCTCCTCGAAGGTGTACGAAAAGAAACCACTTTAGATTGTGGAAAAAAAAACAAGCCTAACAATAAAAATGGCTATTAAATAGTGTGGATCTGCAACAAACGATAGAAACAAAACTTGCCAAAGCCTTGATCTATGCAACATAAATAGTTAAGCAACAAAATGGAATAAGAAAATAAGTGCAAGTAACTACAATAATCCAATGGAAACTAGATATATAAAGAATATATTTGATTAGATGACACTTGTGAAGGGAACAAATAATATTACTAGTCCCCCTCTATGGGATGGGTTCTTTGCTATCCTCAATGTCTTCAGCTATTGTAGAGTCTCTCTCTTCTATAATGTGTAAAACCCAGCAAACAAAATGTTTGACCTCAATGAGAACTCAAATGGAAAAGAAAATTGTGTGCAATAATGATAATAATCAGAGCTGCAACAGTGAGTGCAACAACGAAAAAGATCGAAAGTGAAGAATGAATGTAAAACCCTCAATTTATAGGAAAATAATAGGTTATCCTTGAATAATGCAAAATAACAAAATATTGCTAACGAAATTCTAGAATTAACCATTTGGAACATTTTATTATTTTTGGTTGGAGGGAAAAGTATTTAAATTGGTTAAATACTTTTATTTAGAAATAATAAATAAATAAATGATTCATCTATCATCTCAAGAAATATGGATAAGGAACAATAAACAAATAATGATTTATTTAAGTATTCGTAGGGGATTTTGTCAAACTTGACAAAGAATAATAACTAATTAGTGATTAATTAATTATTCCTAGAGAAAATTAAGATAATTAATTATTTATCTATTTATACTGGGTCAAATATGACAAGGAATATTATTTAAACAATGGTTTAATAAATTATTCCTAGAAGATAATTAAATAAATAGTGATTTATTTAATTATTCCTCACGGGCTTAATAAAAAATTATTTAACAAATGTCATTTATTAAGTAATTTCTTATAGCAAAAGCAATTTAACTATGGTGAAATTGGCCCTACATGGTGTACTTTGATCCATCTAGTAAGTTATGGTTAGATGATCAATTTTTTGGTGATAACACATAGGGTTGTAAACAAGACAAAATCCTAAGCAACAATGTTCTAACAGAAGTACTGAAAGTAGAAGAGATAGAATGACAGGAATTGTAGAGCGCGAATTAAGATTTCATGTTCTATAGCTCATGGAGACTCTTATCACTAATCAACATATGTAAATTTGTGCTATTAAGGTACATAAGTAAATCTTTAAATAACACAGCTATTGTTACTACTTAACAACATACATATAACCATGAGAGAATGAAATTGACAACTTCAATACACAATTTCAGTAGAAGAGAAACATACATGAAATGATATTTATAGAGGGGAAAACATACTGCTTAAGACCATGATTGGAATAACCAAAGAGTTTCATTAATCCTAAAAATGAGTCCAATACACTAGTCCATTACATTTAGCCATACATCACCTGAGTCCCTCATGAACATGCAATTAGAACCAAAGTGGAATTACAAATTTGGACCACTGCGGGTGCAAAATTCTTGAACCGGTATTAAATATTTATTCCCTCTATTTATAAGGAGAGGCGAAGCTTTGGAAAACAACTACAAAATATCACAACCTAAGCTCCAGCTATCTAATAAACTAGTTGTCTTAGCATGTGAGGCCTGCTGCCCAAAATGATTTGATTATGTTGTTGAAAATATAATGATTACAAAATAAACATAATAATAAGAAAAAGGAAGACATAATGATGATGAGAGGAAAATATCTCCCAAACATCCCTTTTATGGCCTCTGCGTAGGCCATGTCTCTGCCTCAATGATCTGACCAGTCCGCCTGTCATTTTCGCCTTAACTATCTGGCTTCACCACTCTCTAGAGTTAGTAGCGATCAACTGTGTTGTCTTGTCATAGAGTGGAAGTGAAGATCGATCTGGCAGTCCAACATTGTATGAATGAGTGGAGCTCCATGCTAAGGCATTAAGTCTTCCCTGAGCCCCACATTCATTTACCACTGCTCAATGCCTTTGTTTAATACTGCTGCTGTTGACCCATATGCCTTTAAATATATGTACCATGTTATCGAAACGCAATATGCCTCGTAAAATAACCATGGTGTGATATCGACGATTCACTAGTATGGGAACTTAACATTGTAAAACATTGTGAAACAATGAGTTCTGATCCCTTTAGGCCCCTTTTTCTTTGAGCCATTTCAACACTTTTTCTTCATATGACCGGGGGCTATGAACGGGTGCTTAGCCAAATATTAGAGTTCGACAAATCAAGAGTTCACACTAAACAAGTTTCATGAAATAGCAAAAGTTGATCATCTTTTCTACTTAGATCTTCGTTCTTTGGCTCTTCTCATGACCATAGGCTAGCCCCTATATCAGAGGTTTTTAATTGATGATTTAAGTTTGGCACACAACACTTCACTTCACCGATTGTCAAACTCCGATCACCTTTTTTCTTAACCATTGGTCCTTTGGTGCTCCTCGTGACTGTAGGCCAGCTGCCATGTCAGAGCCCCCCCCAATCGAAGGTTTTCAATCAATGATTTCCTTTTAAGGCACAACACGGTGCAACCTCCAATCTCTGATGCATGATGTTATTACTGCCATGTGGAGCTTCCTGAGTGGTGACATGTGTCACCTAGATATGTCCCCATAAGACCTAAAAATGCCAAATCATCATGCCACGTGTCCACCATGTTACCATGTCAAGGTGACGTCAGCCACCACGTGTCCCTTATCAAAACCAATCATATTCAGTGTGGCCCCCTAGAGGAGAGAGAAAAGGCCTACCCTTTTCTGGTTTTATGACTAAATTCCTTTGTAAATGCATCTTTGGAATTTCCTAGTCCTTTAACACTAGAGGCTCAATCCTGACAAATTTAATCACAATCGGAACTTCATGTGATATCGCAACATCAAAAGGTTGTCCCCTGTTTGATCATTGATTGCGATGCACCGATCTCTTGATGCTCTCATGCCTTGGACCTCTAATATGCAGGATCCCCGATGAGTGGGATCACTGATATGTGAGATCTCCAAGGTGTGTGATCATCAATATGCCAGGACCCAAGATCTTACCCTTAGGCACTTTCTCTTTGTTTTCTGGTTTTCAAAATGGCAACTTCAATCCGCTCTAAGTTTTTATTCTGGAGTCCACTTGGGGAGTTCCATATACCATTAGAAAGATAATCTGAGAAATATCCATTTAAGGGATCTAATTTAGCTTTGAGGGCTTCTGTGGCTTGAAATATAGCTATAATTTTTCTATTCTTTTTGTAATTTGGTCAACAGAAGACAAATTTTGCAGTAGTGACAACATTGGCTCAAAATTGGGACAGTGCCTTGCTGGCAAGGTGCTAAGAACTTGTAGAATAGTAGCCTTCAACATTGGGCATGGAGTAAAAAATATAATGAATATATAAAATCATAAAAAAATCCATGGAACTTTATTTGTTGGGAGTCCTTTCCTCATCCAACTAAAATGCATAAAAGTAAATTCTAACAACTGGAAAATGAATGCTCATCTAATGAGCTTATTTATATACAACTCCTACTTATGTACTAGGCATAAATTCACCTAAGTGAGTTCAACCCTCTAGTTGTACCAGGTTAGCATTTGGGTGCTAGACCTAATGTGTCCAAGCTGTTGGAATTCAAAAATCAAAACAAGTATGCACCCTAGAAACTTTTCTG
Source organism: Pinus taeda (assembly GCA_000404065.3). Lineage (NCBI taxonomy): Eukaryota > Viridiplantae > Streptophyta > Pinopsida > Pinales > Pinaceae > Pinus > Pinus taeda. The sequence continues at coordinate 322,250 of APFE030340266.1, forward strand.
ACAAAAATTTTGATATGTGCCCCCAACTTGATTGTTGATGCTCAACTCTTTTAATATCCTCCATAAACCTTATAATTGGGCTTGAAATGGGGAAATACTTTTGCAGGACAAAGAAATATGCCATGTAGTTAGCTACTAGATCATGGACCTCATAAGAGAAAATTGCAGCTGCCCCATTTTCTTGAATAGTCTACTGACTAGTATCTTCTTTGTTGGGGAAACCATTGACACTACTTGGCTCTTTTTATTTATCCCATATGGGCCTAGAGGGATGTTTTGGAAGTTTTAGTGTCTACGGATAAACACTTAAACACCTAGACTAGTAGCTTATTCTAGAATAACAGTTTAAAGAGTTATGTACTTTTCCTATGATCAATAGATTAAATAAGAGGAAAAGAAGCCTACCTATAGCCTTCACGTGCTCCTTATCTCCCTTGACTGATTATGTCACTCCTCTTCATACTTAATCTGCTTGAAGATTACCTGCACACAGATAGAAGACAACAACCAATCAAAGCATATGATAATGATCTATTGATTAAACATAGCATGGAATCAAGTACATCATACACATATGAAAGCATAAATGAATAACACAAGCATATGGAAAAAGATTTGAACACTTTATTAGTAAAAGGAAGAGTTACAACCCATTGCTCGATTCAATATCACTCCTCTAGTTCAATCCCATCCTCTCCCCATAAAAAGCAAGACATTTTGACATCATTACAATACTTGAAATCAAGTCAAGTCTCATACTAAGAACATCTCCCTATAATTCAATAATTTATAGCCCCTGATCACCTAGATGAGTGGTCTTTTTATAGGTGAATGAAGGAATTTATACCATAAATGGTGATAATGAATGCCCTCCCAAACTTAGGATTTAGTTCCATGGAGGAAGGGATAAAGGGATTGATGTTCCTTAACTCCCTACCTCAACCAAATTCGAGCTCAAAGGAGTAGATAAACTTGGGAAACTTCTAGATGCATCCAATGGATAAGAATATTCCCAAACCCCAATGCAATTTCACTCAATTTCACCCAGCACAGTCCAAAGAGGGCTCAAGTGTGTTGCATAGCAGCCTAACAGTGTATGGACTACACTGTAACGCACCTTAATGAAGGCCTGCCTGCACTGATCTTCTTAGAGGTACTTTTTGGATGATTTCAGTCATGGAACTTCTTAGGAAGCAGGCATTCTGATAGTTGACTTCTTTAGGGCATGAAGCAACTGAATTAGGGTTTAGTGGGCCCTAACAGTACTGATTTGTAGGTTGGGGTTGATGTGCCCAAATGGATCTGTAATAGTTGCCCCCTTGAGCATGAAGTCGTAAATATGTATGTCGAGTGAAATGCTTTATCATGTGGAGAGGAGGTTTCGAATCAGAAGGTGACCTGCATTAGTTACAATACATATATCATGATAATTTGATTTTTTTCATGAACTCACTAAGGGAAGGCATACCCATGCTCAGCTTATAAACTTTCATTACAAGTACAAATATAGAGGTCTACAGATGTAGATCCATGAATGGATGACCATGAATGTAAGGCTATTGTACATTTGATTTAGTACTCTTGAAAATATCACAGCCTGGATGGATGAAACTAGATCCAGGGTCTTCAATCTCGTTCAATCTTTCGCTCAAGTACAATTCTAACCATGTGAATAGATGATTTGAAGTCAAACATGGGAAAACAACATTTGATTACTAGCCAATGATGTAAGCCATTAACAGACGCAAGAGGAATCACCGATAATGATAATGACCCTCAAGGTACTACAATACATTTCGCATGGAGTGAATAAATGATTTGATGTCGAACACCATAGAAAGTCTTTTGGTCAAGGCCATTGATGTCAACCTATCGCCAAAAGTGGGAAACCTACCATTGATGTATGCAAGCCACAAGGTATTGAAAGGGTGTTTCTAAGTCAACTTCTTGGATAATGTGTTGACATCGACAAGAAGTGACTCATAGAAGGAGGGCCTTGATGTATCCCACATCAATGACACAAAAAGAGGTAAATGATTTTGGAGATGAAAATTGACCGACGATAGAAGGTTCAGGAATGGTGGGCATGAAAATGAAGGTTTATGGTATTGCAAATGATGAAGTTTGAACTAAATGACTTCTCTTGAACATGTCAGCGACACTAATATGAATTGGTAGCATTGACCCAAAACAAAGTAATGGATGGTATGATAGACCAATGGTGTCATAACCATCAAGCTAAATGACCCAACCCACATAGTCACAGTGATGAGATGAAAGTGTACACATTCAAGAGCGAATTTCTACTATAAAGTGTTTTCCCCTTTTTTCAATTTTCCCCAGGCATTGCTAACCAGTACCTTTTTATTTTTAATCAAGCTTGTGGAGGATAAAATATGCTTGTTGTATAATTTCATCCTTTGGGTGAATCCATCGCTATCTGATGCTTTAACGAGTCTAGCGAAGGTGAAACTTGGTCTTGTCTAGATGGACAAGTTTGTTGCTATTTGATGTTTTTAACAAGTTTAACGACAAAGAGCACTCGGTCCTTTTCATGTTTAGAGAGTTTGAAAAGGAATGAAAGGGAAACTCCAAATGTTTTTTTTCGTAGATTAATCTCTCAATTCCGAAAAAGCATAAAATAATACAAGAGAGATATCATTTCCAATCCGTTAACAAGCTAGAAAGGACAAGCGCTCAACAATCTTTTCATGTTTAGAGAGTTTGAAAAGAGCTTAAAGATGACCCCATTTTAAGGAATGAGTGGTGTCTAGAATAGCATCTGGTTCTGGTGATGTTGGAACTTCTCAAAACATGTTGATTGATGTGAAGAGGCTGGCTAATAAGACCACTCATTGCAATTGTTCCTCAAAAAGGGTAAAACAACCAAGTGAAAGCGTAAGATCATCCAAGAAGATAGTGATGATGGAGGTGAAGAAACCAAGGCTCATCTAATGGAAGAGGTTGATAGAATGGCAATCACGAGGGTTAAAAATGGAAATGGGTTCATTTTTACACAAGCTTGAACCATAGGGAACTATGCTTGGGTTCAATTTCATTTGTACACAAGCATGAAATGAACAACTATGCTTGGATTCAGTTTCATTTTTACACAAGCTTAAAATGAAAAAATATGCTTGATATTGGTTTACATGCCCCCAACATGATGAAAGGGAGAGTCTCCTATAACCAGATGGAATACGTTGCAGTGAAGCAGGATGGTTATCCAACAACGTTTTGGCTTTGTTCAGATAGGGACAAAGGTGAATGGGGTGATTCCCTTCGCATAACCTACAGGGAAACTTAACTTTACCACTAGGTGCATGCCCTCCAAGCTTCATTACATTCACCTAAGCAGACTACTTGTGGCTATTAAGTGGATGGAATGAAGGTTCTTTTACGAGATTAAGTGAAAGACTCAACTGGGATTTTACAAGATCTAATCAAATACTCGACTTGGAACTTGGGGCCTTGTTTTATTTTTTAATGATCTTGACACAAGACAAGGAACTCTACTTAGATTCCTTGTTTCATTTTTTAACGAGGTTAACATAAGACTAGGAACTATCCTCATATCCTTGGTTTCATTTTTTAATGAGGTTGACACAGTAAAAGAACTATCCTCATACTCCTTGTTTCATTTCTTAATGAGGTTGACACAAGACAAAGAAATATCCTCATTCCCTTTGATCAAAACTCATAAGAAGTTGTGAAGGAGAGATCTAGTTCCAACGCCCCCAGTACATGATGTACAACATCACTGAATTGATCGTAAGTTGATGTAGGTATGGAATGGGTTGCCACATAATTAACCCGTGGTGGGGATGATACCATTGGTACAAAAGGGACCATTTAAGGAAGATGGTTGACTGGAAGCCATATCTAGACCAGGAAATGAAAGCTGGTCAACATTGAAAATTCCGCCTTCACGCAGGAAACAAATCACTCGAAAGAGTGTTGAAACAATAGCTCCCATGCCATAAACATAGTCGCGCCCCAAAAGTGGGTTTTAATCTAAAGGGCCTAGGACTACCATCACATTTAGATAAACGATTTTTCCTCCCAAAGTAATAGGTAACTGAGGGAGGATCCCTAATGGTTGATTGGTTCCTCTGTTAAAAGCCAACAAATTCTAGGTAATAGGCACAAGTGGTGGCGAACCAAGATGTTGCCAAGTAGTTGAGGAAAGGATACTCATTGATGCATCTTCATCTATAATAGTGCCATATACAATCATATTACAAACCTGTACTATGATCTAGAAAGGCACATAAGAAGGAAGGCGAAATCATGCTAGTCGATTCCAATCAAAGGAAGTGACTAGACTACCTGGATGGGGTACCGTAGAAATGGGAGAATTAACCCTTTGAGTTACGAGAGCGGGAGGATTTTCCTCCTGTCTTGATGGAACAGGAGGATATCCCCCAAGCTCATTGGAATCTGAAGAAACAAAAAGAACTTGAGTGGTATCATATTCACTCTCTTTGGGAAAGGTACGATTTACTGAAGGTGAAATTGGGTCAACTGTTACCTCTACTTGTTGATTTGGGTCAGGTATAGACTCATAGGATTCACTTTCAAAGAGAGTGGTTTCGACCGACTGTTGATTTTGGTCAGTCAATTCATCAACTAGTGAAAGATTTAGGGAGAGTTTCCTATAAAAAGATGGAAGTTGTTGCGGTGAAGTAGGATGGTTATCCAAAACTTTTTTGGCTTCATCCAGATAAGGACAAAGGTGAATGGAGTGATTCCCTTCACATAACCTAGAGGGAAAATTAACTTTACCCTTGTTTCCATGAACTTTACTACCACTAGTTGATGGAGTGTCACCAGCATGATCTCGAGAAGTTGATGACACAGGATGATGTCAACGGGAAGACCATTCTTCTAAGATCTGAGGAATATCAGGACAATTTCAAAGAAGATGGTCTCCTGCAGAAAGTTTGTATGGATATCGAACTTTGTGAGGCTTGGCGGACAATTTCTCATCAGATGTTCCATTTAAAGCAATGGTTGTTTGGTTGCCCCTTTGTTGAATTTTCTTCTTCTTCTTCTTCTTCCCTTTATTCTTCTTCTTAGCCACCTGGTTAGTAGTACCAATACTTTCACCAGGCGAAGAGGAAGAAGGGGAGGAAGAAGCAAACGAGGAAGAAGGCAAAGGGTCAACTTTAGGATCAACTAGAGGTTGAGTTTGTCCAGTTGGAGGTGTACTCGATTGTGGAGAAATCACGAAATTTTGAACCAAGGATGTTGAAAACAACCATACTGGCAAGCCAATGGTAAATCTCAGAAGGGACAATGTAGCCATATATGGAGCACCAATATTTCCAAAAGGAGGAAAAGGACTAGGATTCCCACCAAAAGGAATTCCTTGATCGGTGGACTCTAGATTTGTCGCCATATGTTTCAACCTAAGATCAACTAAGGAGCGAGCATGGAGGATGTTATTCATTGTAAATTAATTTTATTTTAACAAAAGTAACATAACAATACAAAAGAGGGATAATCTAGGAAAAATATCTACCAAGCAACTGTGAACTGCAGAATACTTCCTGATAAACCAAGAAGTACGAGCAGGCAATCTCCCCAAATGTTGTGTTCAGCGCATCAAAATGTACAAGGAGGCTAACTCAGTTACCTAAGGATGGATAGAAACCTAAATTTTTCCTCCCATATATGTTCGAAAGTACGTGCAGGCCCAATTCATATAAGTGTTGTCTAATGCAAAACCGCACAATGAGAGCATTCCCATATACTTTACGTACTATAACACCACCCTATATACCCGAAGGTATGTGGATGAGCTATGATATACTCACATATGTGGAATGAGGTATCACACTTGGGATGCATTGTAGACAAGTTAGTGACAGTTGCTTTGTTTTACAACATCGGAATACGTCTCTATCCTAAACCTCTAAATGTTTTCGTTAGGTGACAATGCTCCATTAGGTAAATTCAGATAAATTTTAAGCTGATATTTTTTAGAATTTTCCTTTCAAGGTTCACCATGTGATGTATGTTTGCAATTCCTAAAATGCAACTATTATGATAAGCATTCTTTCCATTCAATTTAACAATGAAAATCCTTAGCTAGGACGGATAGAGCAGTCATGTCTTTGACAAAGAGTAAAGAGCACAACTAATGCAATTTCCCTAGCTATTCCTTTCAAGCATTCAAAAACTACGATATGAACGATTCAAGTTTCTCTTTTCAAATCCCTTAATGTTATGATGAGAAAAAATAAATATGCACAATCGATCAAAAATCTCTTTTCATAAAAATTATGATTTTGCGATAATTTATTTTCAAGGAAAGGAAGAATTTACGACACTTTCAATTTCAAAGAAATGAGGAATTACGACACTTTCAATGAAAAGACAAACCATATGCACATATAAATCAATCAATATTTTATGAATGAAGACTTTACGACAATTTAGTTTTTGAAGGAAAAAATGACTTTACGTCACTTTCTTTCGAATGAAGATTAATCATATGCACATATCAGTCAATCAATCTTTTATGAATGAAGAATTTATGACAATTCAATTTTTGAAGGAAAAGATGACTTTACGACACTTTCTTTTGACAAATATCAATCGACCAAAAACTAACTTTGACTATAGACTGATAATGACAAAGAAAACATTAAAGAAACATTAATCAATCCAATCAATGTAGGGCTAGCTAAGGAGATGAAAACCTATTTTCTAAGACATGACATCATTGACATTCAACAAGCAAGAAATCAAAAGAATTCTGGCAAAAACTCAATCCAAAGGTGGGAATTTGACCTAAGGTTGATCAACGCAGGTCAAAGAGGGGCTAAGTGTGCTACAAAGAACTGCCTCTCACTAATGCCTACGCTAATTTCAATGATTTCAAGATTGACCAGCACAGGTCAAAGAGGGCCTATCTGCACTAATCAGCACAAGTCAAAGAGGGCCCAACTGTGATGATTGAAATATTCCAAGGATAATCAGTGCAAGTCAAAGAAGGCCTAACTGCACTGCAGAGCACTGTCTCTAAGGCTAGCCTGCGCTGATTCCTGTGAGGCCACTCAAGAGTCATCTAACCTCAAATTTTGACCAAAATTCAATGCAAAAGGCTGAATTACAACAAGTAAAGTATGTCAAGGTGTCTAAGGAGGTGGATAAGCTACTAGGAAAGGTGATCTTCCCCAGTGGAGTCACCAATTTGTTTTGGGAAGTTTTAGTGTCTACGAATAAACGCTTAAACCCCTAGACTAGTAACTAAGTCTAGAACAACAGTTTAAAGAGTTCTCTACTTTTCCTATGATCAATAGATTAAATAAGAGGAAAAGGAGCCTACCTGTAGCCTTCGCTTTCTACTTATCTCCCTTGACTGATTATGTCACTCCTCTCCATACTTAATCCACTTGAAGAGTACCTGCACATAAACAGAAGACAACAACCAATAAAATCATATGATAATGATCTATTGATTAAACATAGCATGGAATCATGTACATGATACACATATGAAATCATAAATGAATAACACAAGAATATGGAAAAGGATTTGAACACTTTAGTAGTAAAAGGAAGAGTTACAACCCTTGCTCGATTCAGCATCAATCCTCCAGTTCAATCCCATCCTCTCCTCATAACAAGGAAGACATTTTGACATCATTACAATACTTGAAATCAACTCAAGTCTCCTACTGATAGCATCTCCCTATAATTCAATAATTTCTAGCCCCTAATCACTTAGATGAGTGGTCTTATTATAGGTGAATGAAGGAAGTTATGCGATAAATGGTGATAATGACTTCCCTCCCAAACTTAGGATTTAGTTCCATGGAGGAAGGGATAAAGGAATTTATGTTCCTTAACTCCCTAATTCATCCAAATTCGAGCTCAAAGGAGTAGATAAAATTGGGAAACTTCTAGATGCATCCAATGGATAAGAATATTTCCAAACCCCAATGCAATTTCACTCAAATTCGCCCAGCGCATGCCAAAGAGGGCTCAAGTGCACTGCATAGCACCCTAACAGTGCATGGACTGCACTGCAATGCACCCTAATGAAGGCCTGCCTATGCTAATATTCTAGAGGAAATTTTTGGATGATTTCAGTCATGGAACTTCTTGGGAAGCTAGGGATTCTGATAGTTGACTTCTTTAGGGCATGTAACAATTGAATTGGGGTTTGATGGGCCTTAATAGTACTGATCTGTATGTTGGGGTTGATGTGCCCAAATGGATCTGTAACAAGGGGGAGGGTGACTTCTCTTCTTTGAGGACCTCAGGCTTAAGGTACTTGGGATATAAAGGCCACTTTCCCTTATCCATTAGCTTAAGAGGTTCTAGGGAAAGAGTACCTTCATTTTGATCTTTCCCTCTCGATCTCTTTCTAAATGACCTCAGATAATATTTCTTGTGCAACTGAGCCTGCATGAGATAATGAATTTTTTACAATAATCATCGATATCATCATCATTTCATCAATATTATCCTCCTCTTCTTCATATTCTTTGAGTTCTTGTTCTTTATTGGAGAAAGAGGAACATAAGCTCTCCTAAGCTTTATTTTCATCTGGTGTCTATTTCTCCAGATCGTCTTCTATATATAGTGGAGGGTGAGTGTGATCTTGCTATTCTTTCTTCTCCCATTGCAATATCTATAGGGGAGGCCTTCTATATTGGGGATTTAAACATGGATTAGAATCCTTAAAGTTCTGTCAGTTTATACTTTCTAACTCTAATTTTTCCAACCTATAAAAGGAGTTCTTTATTAACTTCTCCATCTCTTTTATCATCTCCTCCATGTCTTGATAGTGGAGTCGTCAGAGTGTTTACAATCAAGATTCTAACAATAGATTCATGACAGTGTTTATAATTAAATTTAGATATTTGAATTGCCAAGGGGAGAGATCTTCAACCCACACTTCCCTTTCTCACCTAATAGAGAGAATATAAAGATTTGTCGTACCCAAGAGATATAGAAATCTTCCTAGACACAACATCTGGGTTGATTGTAGATGAGTGCCTAGGACATCTTAGATAGAGGAGTGCATGGAAGATTATCAGTGAGGAGTTTCTGCTCCACTCAAATTGTCACATAGTTTGGGAAAATAATAAAGGGGGGCTTGGTTCAATAGTATTTCATCAAGGTGAACTCAAGCAGGTACATGGATCCAAATAGAGGGGGTGAATCAGGTTGATCTCAAAAAGGAATGTCTTGTTCTGATGGACAACACACAATAATGAGCAACTTAATACTGAAGTTGTAGTAAAGGTGAAGAGGAGAATAGAAAGGAATGAAATAGATGCATAGGGCTGTAAACAATACAAAATCCTAAGCAGCAATGTTCCAGTAGAAGGATGAAAAGCAGAAGAGATGGAATGGAAATAATTACGAAGTGTGAATTAAGGTTTCATTTTCTATAGCTCATGGATAAACTTATCACTAATAGAAATACATAGATATGTGTTCTTAAATGTACATAAGTAAATATTTAAGTAACATAGGTATTGTTACTACTTAACAACATACATATAACCATGAGAGAATGAGACTGACAACTTCAATACACAATTTCAGTAGAAGAGAAACATACATGAAATGAGATTTATAGAGGGGAAAACATCTTTCTTAAAACTATGATTGGAATCACCAACGATTTTCACTAATCCTCAAAATGATTCCAATATGCTAGTCCATTACATTTATCCATACATCACTCAAGTCCCTCATGAACATGCAATTAAAACCAAAGTGCAATCACATAATTTGGATCATTGCGGGTGCAGAATTCTAGAACCAGTGTTAATTCTTTCTTCCCTCTATTTATAAGGAGAGGGGAAGCTTTGGAAAATAATTACAAAATTTCATAACTAGATCTCTAGTTGTCTAATAGACTAGTTGTCTCGGTGTGCAAAGAATGCTGCCCAAAATGATTTGATTCGAATTTGATTTCATTCTTGAAAGTATAGAAATTACAAAGTAAACTGAATAATAAGAAAAAGGAAAAAATAATGATGCTGGGAGGAAAATATATCTTAGACATCCCTATTATGGGCTCTACTTAGGCCACATCTCTACCTCAATGATCTGACCAGTCCACCTGTCACTTTCGCCTTAACTGTCTCAATTCACCACTCTCTAGAGTTGGTAGCAATCAACTATGTTGGCTTGTCACAAAGTGGAAGCAAAGATAGATCTAGCAATCTAGCATTGTATGGCTGAGTGGAGCTCCATGCTAAGGAACTAAGTCTTCCCTGATCCTCGTACTGATTTACCACCACTCCATGCTTTTATTTAATACTACAGCTGCCAACCCATATGCCTTCAAAGCTTTTTACCATGTTATCGAAACACAACACACCTCGTAAAATAACCACACTGTGTTATGGGAACTTAACACTACAAAACATTGTGAAACAACGAGTTATAATCCATTTAGGCCCCTTTTTATTTGATCCCTTTCAATACTTTTTCATCATATGACTATGGGCTATGAACAGGTGCTTAGCCAAATATTGGAGCTCAGCAAATCAGGACTTCACACTAAATAGGTTTCATGAAACAATGAATGCCGATCACCTTTTTTGCTTAGCTCTTGGTTCTTCAGATCTTCCCATGACCATAAGCCAACCCCTATATTAGAGGTTTTCAATCAATGATTTAAATTTGGGGCATAACACTTCACTTCGCTGATCGCTGAACTCTGATCACATTTTCTACTTAACCCTTGGTCCTTTGGCTTTCCTCGTGATTGTAGGCCAGAACCCATATTGGAGCTCCCCAACCGAAGGTTTTCAATCAGTGATTTCCTATTGAGGCATAACACACTGCAACCATTGATCTCTGATTTCCGATGCATGATGTAATTATTGCCATGTGGTGCTTCCAAATTGGTGATACATGTCACCTGGATATGTCCCCATAGGACTTGAAAATGTCATATCTGCATGCCATGTGTCCACAATACTGCCACGTCAAGGTGACTTTAGCCACCATGTGTACCTTATTGGAACCAATCATATTTAGCCACGTGCCCCCTAGAGGAGTGAGAAAAGTCCTACCCTATTCTAGTTTTGGGATAGAATTCCTTTGTAAATTATTCTTTGGAATTTCCCTATGCTTTAACACTAGAGGTTTAATCTCGACAAATTTAATCTCAATCAGAAATTCATACGATATCACAACTTTAAAAGGTTTTCATTTATTTGATCATTGATTGTGATGCACTGATCTCTTGATGCCCTAATGCCTTAAACCTATGATATGTGGGATCGCTGATGTGTGGGATCACCGATGTGCGGGGTTGCCAATATGATCAGACCCGAGATTTTACCCTTAGGCATTTTCTCCTTGTTTTCTACTTTTCAAAAGGGAAACTTGAATATTCTCTAACTTTTGATTCTGAGGTCCAATTGAGGAGTTCCATTTACCATTGGAAAGCTAATTCCAAGAACTATCCATTTGAGTGGGTCCGATTTAGCTTTGAGGGATTATGTGGCTTGAAATATGGATGAAAACTTTTTTGTTCTTTTGTATGTTGGTAAGCTCAAGACAAATTTTACAGAGAGTGACAAAATGACTCATGATCTTGAGTTGGCAACTATTATTCATACTTTGAATATATGGAAGCACTATCTTCTTAGCAAGAGGTTCATCTTGATGGGTGATAACAATGGGATGAAGTACTTATTTGATCAAACTAATATGAATGCTAGGAAAACTATATGGTTGGCTACTCTTAGTGAGTTTGACTTCAATATTAGGTACATTAAGGGAAAGGAGAACAAGGTTGCAAATTCTCTTAGTAGAAGAGTGTAGGTGAACCACATTGTAGTAGTGAATTCTTTTGGGAACCACAGTTGAGGCACAAGTTACAGTAGCAGGGTACATGTAATAGTGATGAGGATTAGCATCTCATGACAAATGGCTTAGTCAGATTCATTAACAAGATTTATGTACTAGATGACAGTGAGCTCAAGAAGCTTATCTTGAGGGAGTTTCATGTCAAGTTGTATTCAAGTCACTTGGGATATCAAAAGACATTGAAAACAGTTAAGAAATTCTATCATTGACCAAACTTGAAGAAAGAGATGGTTGAGTTTGTTGCAAAATGTTTGGACTGTTAGAAAAAAGCAAAGTGTAAGCATCCAATTGGGTTAATACAACTGATTTTGCTTCCATAGTGGAAATGAGAGGTAATTTCCATGGAATTCATTACAAGTTTGCTAAGGACATCAAAGCAACATGATTCCATAATGGTTGTGGTTTACAGGTCAATTAAGGTAGCACACTTCATTTCAGTTAAGTCTACAAATTTACCTAGTGAGGTAGCTCAAATTTTCATTAGGGAGATAGTGAAATTTCATGGTATTCCTAAGAATATTATATGAGATAGAGATGCCAAGTTCACTTCCAGGTTTTGGAACATAGTTAGCCTTTAGTACAACTTATCATCCATTGACAGATGGACATATAGAGAGGGCTAATAAGATTCTTGAGGATATGTTGAGGATGTACGTCATGCATCAACAAAGGAAGCGGGAAGAGTATCTTTAATTGGTTAATTTTTCTTAGAATAGCAAATATTAGTAGTCCTAAAAGATGAGTCTATTTAAGGCACTTTATGGGAGGAGTTTTGATACTCCTAGCAACTGGAGTGATCCAATGAATAGAGTACTAATTGGAATGGAGATGTTAGAAAATATGGAATAGGAAATGTAAGTTATTAAGAGGAATTTGAAGGAAACATAGGACAAGAAGAAGAGTTATGCATATCAACACAGGGTTTTAAGGATTTTTGAGTTGGGGAGCATGTGTACTTACACATCAAGACTAAGAGGAGCTCCTTGAGGATTGGATCATGTGCCAAGCTGGCACCTCAATATTGTGGGCCTTTTGATATACTTGAGAGGATTGGAATAATGGCCTACAGACTTGCACTACCTTCGACAGTGAAAGTCCATGATGTTGTCCACGTTCCATTGCTTAAGAAGTATGACTAGGACGTTGATCATGTGACTGACTACTTTGTATTACAGGTGGAACTAGAGGGATAATTCCAGTGAGAGCCACAATGCATATTATAGCAAAAACAACTCATGCTCCAGAACTATTGAATCGAGCAAATTAAAGTGTAGTGGAAGCATTGTGGCCCCGATGAAGTTACATTGGAGATGGAAGATCAGATGTGAGCTATGTATCCTTCATTATTTTTTGGGTCAAGTAAACGAGTTTTGGTATATGTATGTATCTATGTATATGGTTGTGGATATCACAATGAGTTGTGTTATAAAACTCCAATAAATGGTATGGTTTGTCCTGTTTTTCATGGTTTTCAACAATCCTTTATTGTAGATACTATATCGATTTGTGTTGTAAATCCCCATGAGTAGTATGTTGGTGTTTTCAGTCGTTTTTATAGTAATAGGTGTCATATAATACTGAGGATGGTGTTCCCCTAAGGGGGAGGGGTTTGTAACAACACTAGGTTAAATTTAATGTAATAAATGTTAATAAAGGAAAAATAAGACCAAGGTCATGGGACACGTATTCCAAGCTATGTTGGGAAAATAACTATAGTGGGCATAATTTTTGGTTTATTTATCGCTAAGGAAATTGGAAAACGAATTGACAAGGTCAAAGAAAAATTTATTGGCATTTTATTTATAAAATAAAGGAAAATAAGAGAAAAGGAAGGTGAAGAGACACAAATTTTCATGAGGGGGAAATTAGATGAAAAATGAATGAAATAGAGGCCTCAATGATAAAAGGGCTTATGAGGATAAATTGACAACCTTTTGTCAATTTTTATTTGGAGCTAGTTTCAAAAAGAGAAGAGAACCAAGAGGAGAAAGAAAGCAAGAAAGCAAAGGCAGGAAAAGGACAAGAAAGGAACAAAAGGAGAAGGTTGGATCAACATATTCAGCAAGAGGAATTTGCAGATAACATGTTGCATGTGTGATTTTCTAGCTAAGGGGTAAACACATGGTACATGCATTTGTCTATTTGGTTCATTTGTTATCATTCACATAGTTTTTTCTAGGTTTGAAAATGGCGTAAAACTTTCCTTTCCATTTCCAGGATAGCCATCGTGTGATGGAATTCATTTCTGGTTGAGCTTTCGATTATCGGAAGTTTTTGGATCTGGGTGAGGTGGTCTCACGAAAGTTCCCAAGGGTTGGGGTGGAGATGGTTTTCCCAAGGAAGCCCTCAACATGTGGGTGGAAATAGTGTTATAGACATTTTTGGGCACTGCAACCCCAATCATAAATGTCCATAAACTAAGGGCTCCTAAGTCCCTAAAAGTGTTGCTCCACTACCTAAAGGAACAAGGTCAGCTGATTACATCATCTCCCAGAATTTCTTCGCTAAAAACTGCTCAGAAATGGTCAAAACTGGACCATACTGAATACCCAGTGTAGAGAGTGCGATGTATATCACCTTCCCAGTGTAAAGGGTGCGATGCATACTGGATGGCCCCTCTGTAGGGTGCGATGGGCGAGAATGGACAAATGGCAAACACAGTTTGTGAGGTGGAAGATCATAGAATCTTCCAGAACCTTCCCCTCTGACACTTGCCTCTTTGTTTTCGACCAGGGATGAGTAAGAGATCATCAGTCTCCAAGTGGAATCAAGAACTATCAGAGAGAGGACACTAATAAAAACCCCAGAAGATGACTCACCCCCCTACAATCATATATATATGGATCCCTCGTCACAAAGATTCGGAGGCTGGAATGTTGTATCTGGTAGAGAAGTGTTGTTGGTTTTCTGGTGAAACTTCATAGTGTTGGGTGATCTAAGATTTACTTGATGTGAAGAAGGGTTTTTGTTGGTTGTAATCCTCTTGCTATTCTTGATATTAATAAAGCTATTCAAGTTTTCCTCCATATTCTTGTATGTTTGATTATATATGCATTGGTGTGGTTAATACATATCTGGTCCTGTGTTATTTATGAATATAGATCTTTATTCTTCGATAGTATTATGCTGCTTTGATTCCATAGGTGCTCTTTAGCTGGGTAGATGAAGAAGAAGTGGCAAAGATCTATCAGGAAGGAGAGGAATCAAGTAAGGAACCAAGCGCAAGACTAAGGTTGGTGTCCTTTGTTCCACTCTTATCTATTTTCATAAAGGAAAACGAAAGTAGTCTTTACTTGTTTGTTCCTAAGATAGCTACCAGTCTTAGTGGGAATAATAGCTCTGAGTGGACACTATTCCCGGTAACAAAATGGTGAATCCACTGGGGAGCGAATAGATTGTTTGTTAGTCTATCTTTGTTTATTTTATAAATATACAGACGAAGCCTGAAGTCAAGCAAGCTAGCCTTCGAACTGCATTTGTTATACAAATGAAAAGTAGATCAATGCTGCTTCAATCTATCTCTAGGTTTTGTTTGTAAATTGAACAATCGATCTACAAACGTTCTAATTTCCCTAAGTGGTGGCTCTAGTAACCTCCTTAGATCAACCCCTGTGATTTACATTTACTAAACATCACTTACTCAGCCTAAATCCCTGAACTGAATTGCAAATTGTAAGCAAAGACTGGTTAAAAGTCTCGCACTGGTACCATCGCACCCTCCCTTCAAGGCAGTCTGTATGCATCGCACTTCCTGTGTGCAGTAGGTGAGATACATACTAGATTCCCTATGTGACAGGTACGATGGTCAGGGAAGGTTAATTTTACCATCAGACTTTGGTTTTTCTTCACTCTTTTCAGTTTTATTCAAGAGTTTTGTTGTTTGTGGTCAGTATATCTCTATGAAAACCCCCTTCTCTTCCATAATTCTACCTCTATTGTGCAAAGAACTGTAAGTGTTTTTATGTATTGGGGGCCATTTTCAGTTCTCTTTTGCAAAGAAGTAGTGTAGTCGAACTATCGTTTCTTAATCTGAAATTGTCGTAAGTGTCATTTTTAGTCATAGAAGAGAATCCCATTGTTCTTGATAGTCAATTGTATTGTTACTCTTGTTATGATTTGAATTAGTAGTTTTTAAAGTGTCGAAAAACAGTTTTCATTTTGAAATCGCAAAGTGTCGCCCTTATCTTCACTTCATTTTGAAAAGAAATTTGTTAAGTATTGTCGCTTTGAAAATAATTCAGATTTTCACTTAGCATTCTTCTTGTCATTATACATTAAGAAGGTTGAAAAAAATACACGCATGTGCATTTGCATTTAGACTGCTTGGTTTGATTAGGACAGTGCATTTAGTGTGTGCTCTGTGCTCTTTGTTGAAATACTCTCAATTTTCTTTCCTTAGTAGCTAGGATTTTCATTGCCAAAAGAAGATTAAGCAGTTGTTTATCATCTTAGACTGCATTTTAGGAATTATATACACATCATGCGGTGAACCTGAAAGGCAAATTTTTAAACAAGATCAACTATAAAATAAATTTAATGAATCTAAAAATGCTTTGGAACCTAACGCACAACCATCTAGAAGTCTAGGCTAGAGACGTATTCTGACGTCGTAAACCTGGTAATGTTGTTTTTCATTGTTGGTTGGGTGATTCCTCCACTCTGAGACGACAAGTGCCAGTACGGACTTTGTGCTCCCACGTACCATCGAGTATATATTGGGAGACCACAATAGGCTATATCCTTTATCCTTAGGATGTCGTGTCTACCGCCCTATCGATTGCAATGCACTGAACATTGCATTCAGGAAGATTGACTGCCATACCGTAAAAAGTATTATGCAGTTTTGTGATTGGTTTGGTAATCCCCTCTGCTTAGATTTCTAGAGAAGTCTCTTTCGTTCCTTTTCAGACTCCTTAAAAGAAATGGTCCATCTGAGCACTTGTCACTTCAGGCTCATTAAAAATCGAAGGCGACTAGAGTCATCTTTTGTTTTTTCTCGACTCTTAAAAATGAAAAAACAAGTTGTGTCAAAGTGTCTAAAATTTATTTTAATCGGAATAACATCACAAGTTCCCTCGTTGGTCTTTAGGTTGAGAAAAATGGAGTCTACCAACCAAGGATTTCCCCTTGGAGGAAATCCTAGTCCTTTCTCTTCTTGGGGAGATGTTGGTGCATCCCATATGGCCACATTGTCACTTCCAGGGTTGATGATTGGTTTGCCCATATGGCTCTTCTCTACCTCTGTCATTCAGAATACCGTAATTCCTGAACAGTCAAGTCAGCAACTAGATGATACTAGAGTTACTCCCAGCCTTCTACTTCATTTGTTTCTCCCTCTTCTCCTTCCTCTTCGCTTGATGAAGCTGGTAAACCTAAAGATCAAGTAACTGAGAAGAAGAAGAAGCGGAAAGAGAAAAAATAAAAGAAGAAGAAAGAACCAAAAGAGAAAAAGGGCAACCATGTGTCGTCTAGCAAAAATCCTCACACCGCATCGTCTAAACCTAAATCTCCATGTGTCATTTGCAAAGGAGACCACTATCATTGAGATAGTCCTTGCATCCCTCGGATCTTAACGGACTAGTCTCCTTGGTTGCACAATCCGGTGTTGTCAACCTCTGATGATCATGTTGAAAGCACACCATCAACTAGTGAAAGCAAAGTATCTGGACATAAAAGGAATCGCAAATTTCCCTGTAAATTGTGTGAAGGCGATCACGTCGTCCACCGTTGTCCCTTCCTAGACGAAGTTAAAAGAGTTTTGGATGACCGTCCTGCTTCACCGCTACGGCTCCCTCCTAGATATAAGAAACTCTTGCCAAGTCCCACTAGTTGAAAATACGGTTGACACGCCATTTTGGTCGGTCGAAATGTCTATCATTGAAAATGAACCCTCTGAACCCATACCAGACGAAATTCAAAAGGTTGAGGCGGCAGTTGACTCAGTCTTACCTTCAGAAGGTTCATCTTCAAATGATACCATCACTGAAGAGAAAGCGAACAACAATGTTCAAATTCTTTTCGTAAACACAGAATCCGATGAACTTGGGGGCAGTCTACCCATTCCTTTACCGTGGGAAGGAAGTTCATCAGAGTCATATCCGACCGTCTCTTTGGTCCCACCTCCAATCAACCTAGTCGTTTCCTTTTATTGGAATCTACTAGGCAGACCCCATTTAGCAGCTAGTGTACCATTCTGAATCATTGTACAAGCTTACAAAATGGTCATGGCTAGTACCATCATAGATGAAGGGGCTTCTGTGAGTATCCTTTCCTCAACTGCTTGGAAAGCGCCTAGTTCACCATCACTTTTACTTGAAATGAGAAATCTGACAAACTTTGACAAAGGAACCAATCGACCGTTAGGGATCCTTCCTAATGTGCCCATTACTTTGAGAAGGAAAACCGTTCACATGAACATGATGGTAGTCCAAGGACCCCTGGATTATAATCTACTCCTTGGGCGTGACTATATTTATTGCATGGGAGCCGTCATCTCCTCACTCTTTAGAGTAATGTGTTTTCCGCATGAAGGCAGAGTGGTCAAGCTCGTAGACCAACTGTCATTCACCGGTTCACACATAACAAATAGTCAAATGCCATCCCTAAATGGTCTTTTCATGCAAGGAATGTCTCATCAACCTCCAGTCCATCCACCTGATGAGCGCGAGTGATTCAAGAGGATATGACTGAAACCCAGGGGGCATGCACCCTGGTCTGTTTCAGCAAAAAAACCTTGGGTATAGAGTAGGTTTCCGCGGAGGATATATGACTAGTCTGACACACCCGTCCATTTAGGAAAAGGGGATTAGACTGGAATATGATTCCCTCATCAAATTTATGTGAGTGGAGGCAATTGTGCCACTCACCTTTGTCTATTTCGGTAGACATCGCCAAGGAAGCATTTTATCTGCAACGCGGATGGAGAGCTTTCATATGGTAACCTGGGAATTTTTCACTATACCTGGGGGCATGCAAACCTTTTTGCATGCAAGCGAAGAGCGATCCTAGCTTGCATAAAGAAAGAATCCGGGGAAAAGCTTTAAAAGGTGCAAGCCCCATAAAAAATGGCATCTTAGATGGGATATCCTTATTATATGACTGGCACGAGCAGTTTTAACGCGAAATTCAAGCTCGTTAAAAAATAAACATAAGCAATGAGAAAATGTTTCCCCCAGATTTTAAGCTCATTAAAAAATGAACCAATTTTCTGGTAAATAACCATTGTGAATGCATTATCAACAGCTTTTGATCCTTGGTCATGTTCTCATCACCGCCTCCACTCTATTTTTAGCCAATCATTCGGCCTCCATTTGATTGTTTACCCTTTTGAGGAACATATGCAAAGAGTGATTCTATTAGCCATCCTTGTGACACTGCCATGATTGGAAAATTCCAAACCTTACCTGGAATCAGCTGCTACCCGAAATCATCGCTCGTTCCTTGAAAAATGAGTCTCCTTTAAGCTCTTTTCAACTGACTCGTAAAATATGAAAAGATTGCTGAGCGATTAGCCTCTCCGACTTGTTAAAGTCATCGGAAGTGTTATCCCTCCTCTAGAATTTAATCTTTTTGGACTTGAGGGATTATTACACAAAAAGATCGAGTGCTCGTCTTGTTCGGCTCATTAAAATTACCGAGCATTCATCCCTTTTGTATTATTTTATGCTTTTTCAGAATTAAGGGATTCTATGACGAAAAAGAATATTTGGAGTTTCCTTTCTGCCCCTTTCAGACTCTCTAAAATTGAAAAGGACTAAGTTATCATTGTCGTTAAACTCGTTAAAACCGAATAGCGACAAACTCGTCCAAATGGACGAGAACGAGTTTCACTGTCACTAGGCTCATTAAAATATAGTGACAGGTTCACCCGAAGGGCGAATTATAGAACAAGCATATGTTATCCTCCTCAAGCTTGACAAAAATAAAGAGGTACTGGTCAGCAATGACTTGGGGAAAAATTGGGAAGAAAACTTGAAAAAACTTTATTGGTAGCAAGTCACTCTTGAACATGACACTTTCTCTCCGCATCCGAGTCCGATTGGGTTGTTCCATTCACTGGTCATATCACCATTGGTCCGTCACACCATCCATATTTGGGGTTAACACTACCAATCCATTGTCAGTGTCGCTAATATGTTCAAGAGAATTCATTCAGAGAATTCACCTGTGTCTCACCCGCTGTAATACATTCACGCTCCATTCTTTCATGACCGCCACCCTTAACCCTGTATCATCAGATCATTTTCACCTCCAAAATCATTTGCTTCGTTCCATGTTGTAGATGTGGGATTCATTAAGGCCCTCCTACGATGGGTCACTTCTTGTCGACATCAACTCATTATCCAAGAAGTCGACCTAGGAACAACCCTTTCAGTACTTTGAATCTTGCATGCCTCAATGGCAAGTTTCTCACTTTCGGTGACAGGTTTACGTTAATGGCCTTTGACCGAGAGATTTTGCGTGGTGTTCGACGCCAAGTCCTTTTTCACACCGCGTGAATTGTACTGTAGTACCTTGAGGGTCATTTTCATTACTGGTGATTCCTCTCATGCTCGTTAACAGCTTACATTATTGGTTGGTAATCAGACGATGTCTTTCCATGTTCGACTCCATAACATTTTTTCACATGGATCGACTTGCACTCCAAGTGAAGATTGAACGGGTTTTGAAGACCCAGGATCTAGTTTCATCCATCCAGGCTGCGATATATTCATGAATACAAAGACATCAAATCTACATCATTGCCAAATAGATGATCATCCAAATCGAAGGATGATGAGTCCAAATCATCAGTCTGCTACACAGACGATTGTCCATCCTATGTACATGAAAATGAATTTATAAAGTTAAGCATGGGAATGCCCGCCTTAGCTAGATCATGAAAAAATATTATGAAGATAATGTATTGTATTGTATCTTATTATAGGTCACCTCCCAGCTCGAAAAAACTTTGGATCGTCATGATAAAGCATTTCACCCGACATCAAAAGATTAAAGACCTCATGCTTTAGGGGGCAATTGTTATAGAAATTTTTGGGCACTGCAACCCCAATCATAAATGTCCATAAACTGAGGGCTCCTAAGTTCCTAAAATTGTTGCTTCACTACCTAAAGGAACAAGGTCAGCTGATTACATCATCTCCCAGAAGTTCTCCACAGAAACCTGCTCAGAAATGGTCAAAACTAGACCATACTGAATGCCAAGTGCAGAGGGTGTGATGCATATCACCTTCCCAATGTACAAGGTGCAATGCATACTGAATGGCCCCTCTGTAGGGTGTGTTGGGAGAGAATGGACAAATGGTAGAGACAGTTTGCTAGGTGGAAGATCGTAGAATCTTCCAAAAACTTCCCCTCTGACACTTGCGTCTCTGATTTTGACCAGGGATGAGTAAGAGATCATCAATATCCAAGTGGAATCAAGACCTATAAGAGAGAGGACACTAATCAAAATCCCAGAAGCTGACTCACCCCCTACAATCATCTATATATGGATCCCTCATTACAGAGATCTAAAGGTTGGAATCTTGTACCTTGTAGAGAAGTGTTGTTGGTTTTCTGGTGAAACTTCATAGTGTTGGGTGATCTAAGCTTTACTTGATGTGAAGAAGGGATTTCTTACTGGAGGATGATGCTGGGTCAGAACTATTGGTTGTAATCCTCTTGCTATTCTTGATATTAATAAATCTATTCAAGTTTTCCTCCATATTCTTATATGTTCGATTGTATATGCATTTGTGTGTTTAATACATATCTGGTCCTGTGCTATTTATGAACATAGATCTCTGTTCTTCAATAGTATTATGCTGCTTTGATTCCACAGGTGCTCTTTGAAGCTGGGCAGACGAAGAAGAAGTGGTAAAGATCTATCAAGAAGGAGAGGAATCAAGTAAGGAACCAAGTGCAAGACTAAGGTTGGTGTCCTTTGTTCCATCTCTTATCTATTTTTCATAAAGGAAAATGAAAGTAGTCTTTACTTGTTTGTTTCTAAGATAGCTACCAGTCTTAGTGGGAATAACAGCTCCGAGTGGACATTATTCCCGGTAACATCCTGTGACACTTGCCTCTCTGAATTCACCTAGGGATGAGTAAGAGATCATGAATCTCTAAGTGGAACCAAGAACTATTAGAGAGAGGACACTAATCAAAATCCTAGAAGTTGACTCACCCCCCTAAAAACATCTATATATGGATCCCTCATCCCAGAGATCCAGAGGTTGGAATCTTGTATTTTGTAAGGAAGTGTTGTTGGTTTCTTGGTGGAACATCATAGTATTGAGTGATCTAAGCTTTTTATGAGGTGAAGAAGGGCTTTCATGCTGGGAGGATGACACTGGGTCAGATCAATGGGTTGTAATCCTCTCTTATACTCTTTCTATCAATAAGGTTATTCGAGATTTCATCCACATTCTTGTATGTTTGATGATATATGCATTTGTGTGGTTAATTATCTGGTCCTATATTTTTTATGATTGTAGATCTTTGTACTTTGATGGTATTATGTTGCTTTGACTTTATAGGTGCTCTTTGAAGCTGGGTAAGCAAGGAAGGAGCAGTGAAGATCTGTCAGAGGGGAGAGGGAACAAGCAAGGAACCAAGTGAAAGAATGATGTTGGTATTCTCTGCTTCTCTCCTATATACTTCTCATAAAGGAAAATGAAAGTAACTTTAGTTTGTTTGTTTCTAAGACAGCTACCCGTCTTAGTGAGACTAGCAGCTCTGAATGGACACTAGATTTCCTGATAACAAAATGGCGACTCCACTGGGAGCGAATAGCTTGTTTTCTTGTTTATATTTGTTTGCTTTATAAACTACAGATGGAGCTTGAGGTTAAGCCAGCTAGCCTTCGAACTGAATTTTCTATGCAAGTGCAAAGTAGATCAATGTTGCTTCAATCCATCTCTGGGTTTTGTTTATAAAATGAACAATTGATTTGCAAACATCCTAATTTCCCTGGTGGTGGCTCAAGTAACCTCATTAGATCAGCCCCTATGATTTGTATTTACTGACTATCATTAGCTCGACCTAAATCCCTGAACTAAGCTGCAAACTTTGACCAAAATCCAAGTTGAAGTCTCATCCATGGACCATCGCACCTTCTCCTCTTGGCAATCTGGATGCATCGCACCTCCCATGTGCAGTAGGTGAGATGCATCCCTGTTTCCCTATGTTACAAGTGCGATGATCAGATAAGACTGTTTCTGCCTCCAGATTTTGGTTTTTTCTTCACTCTCTTCAGCTTTATTTAGGATTTTTGTTGTCTATGATTAGTATACCACTGTGGAAACTCCCTTCCTTTGCATTATTCGACCTCCATTGTACAAAGAATTGTGAATTTTTTTATGTATTGTTCTCCATTTATAGTTCTCTTTTACAAAGAAGTAGCTTAATCGAACTAGTGTCTTTTGATTTGGAAGTGTCGCAAGTGTCGTTTTCAGTCAAAGAAAAGAATCCTACTATTCTTGATGGTCGATTACACTGTTACTCTTGTATTTGATTTGAATTAATAGTTTTTCAAGTGTCGAAAGCAGTTTTCAATTCAAAATTTCAAAGTGTCGTCATTGTCTTCCTTTCGTGTTTTGAAGTGAAAATTTTTAGTACTATCGCTTTGAAAAGATAATTCAAATTTGTACTTAGCATTATTTTTGTTATTCACACATTAAGAAGCCGAAAACAAATACATGCATGTGCATTTGAATTTAGACTACTTGTTGATTTTGATTTAGGACAATGCATCTAATGTGTGCTCTCTACTCTATGTTGAAAGAATATCGCTTCTATTTCCTTAGTAGCTAGGATTTTCATTGCAAAAAGAAGAATAAACGACTGTTTATCATCTTAGATTTCATTTTAGGAATTGTATATATACATCATGTGGTGAACCTTAAAGGCAAACTTCTTAAGAAAGATCAACTGTAAAATAAATTCAATGAACATAAAAATGCTTTGGAACCTAATGCACAACATTTAGAAGTCTAGTCTAGAGACGTATTACGGCGTCGTAAGGCCTGGTAACTATCGCTTTCATCGTAGGTTGGGTGATTCCTCCTCTTTGAGACAACGTGTGCCAATACGGACTTGTGCTCCCATGTACCGTCGAGTATATATTGGGAGACCACAATAGGCTATATCCTTTATCCTTAGGAAGCCGTGTATGCCACCCTATTGATTGTAATGCACTGAACACAACGTTTGGGAAGATTGAACACCGTACTATAAAAATGATTCTGTAGTTTTGCAATTGGTTTGGTAATCCCTCTATCTAGATTTCCAGAGTAATCTCTTTCATTCCTTTTTAGAATCCTTAAAGGAAAAGGTCCATCTGAGCACTTGTCACTTCAGGCTCATTGAAAATCAAAGGTGACTAGAGTCATCTTTAGCTTTTTCTCAACTCTTAAAAATTGAAAAATCAAGTTGTGTCAAAGCGTCTTAAATTCATTTAATTCGAAATCAATTTTTCCCCTTTATTTTGAGTTGATCGAGTAATCTGCAATCATGGAAGAAAGTCAATTGAAACCCCATCATTCGTGGAGATTAACAAGTCAACCATATTTGACTCCAGAAATGAAACTATTATGGCTAAAGTGAACTCGTTTAAGCGGATCAAAATCCCCTAGTTTGCTTGGAACTTGTGTTCCAACATCCTCAGGGACTCTAGTTACTCCAACCATTTCTGGTATCCCTGCCTTTACAGAAGAAGTTTCGCAGCCACAAGAGGACAATAGAACTGATCCTAGTGTAACGGTAAACACTTCTATTCCTGAACTGACTCCATCTACAGCTGATTTGGAAGGTGTTATCCCTCTGAAATCTGTCACTGCAGAGTCTATACCTTCTTCGGCACTAGAAATATTTTATAAACCTGACGGTCTACGTATTCCACCTGGATTGATTGCTATAGAAGAGATTGTGGAGGATCTTCCATCTAGTACTCCATCGCATTTTGGAGCTGGGATCACCCTATATCCTTCTTCATCAGAAGTTAGTCTCCCTTCATCGCAAGTTCCAGTAGAATCGCTAGGAAATATTTTGGATAGACTAGATATGTATGAACAACCATCGACATCCAGGACTATGCCATCTGACGCAGCAGCGGTAGAACCCCCTGCTGCTACTCCAATGATGTTTGTTGGCGTACCATCTGTCCCAACTAGCTCTCAACCACTAGATGGAGTCCATCTAGGGACTGTTTCAACAGTATGGTCTATTCTCGTTTGTTCGTTCGGAATAATATCTGGAATCTCTTATGTTGAGTCTCAACAAATGGATCCTTCACAACAGTATCAATTTTGGCAGCCCGGTCCCCATAGGCCAATATTTCCTTTGAGCACTGGATTGCCACCATATGGGGGGCAATATGCCCTTTCATTGTTTCCTCCGAGAGAAAAACCATATGAGAGTTCACAACAGAATTCGAGTTATGCTGGAATTACATCCAGCGGTTGGGTGCCAATACTGCCTCAACAACCAAGAGTTGTATATTCAATGCAACAATGTCTACCTATGTTGAATATCCCCACTACACCAACTATTTTGACGGTGTCGCAAGTACAAGCATTGCTTGTTGTATGTCAACCTCAAGTTTCTCAGGTCGTAATACAATAGCCTCTTGTCTCCATGACACAACCATTATCACCGATTAGTGGATCACTAACCGGAATGACCCAGGTTCAAACGGGTATTATTACCCCTCATCTTGGTCAAATAGCCAGTATTGGACAACAGCAAATGGCTTCACAACCATGGCTAGTAAAATATCAACAACCGCGATTCCAACAAGCTTACTGAGGACCTGAGCAACAAAGCTTTGTGGGTAATGGGCAACTGTTTATTCAAAATGGTCAACATCAATCATATCATAATGGTTATGCCCATCAACCTTACCAAAGTTATCAGTATCAAATACATTATGTTGGTATGCAAAGACCCACTTCTCAAGCGATTCCATCTTATCCTGGGTATGCTTCGCCTAACCTGAATCAACAGTTTCCCTTCGTGGCGACTTTAGAGTTACCAGATCTAAATTGGCTAACAAACGATCCAATTGCTTATGCCCCTTGGTGGCCAGCGATTCCTCATAAACTTCCGTCAGATATTCCTAAATTTAATGGAAATCCAGGTGAAGACCCATCGAATCATGTGATGACCTTTCATCTGTGGTGTTCATCCAACACTCTTAATGATGATTCGATTATGCTTCACCTTTTTCAGCGAACGTTAACTGATCTGGCAACAAAATGGTACATCGAATTGCTTAGAGCTTCATTCGATAACTTTAACACCCTTGCCACCACCTTTTAAACCCATTTTCAGTTACCAATAAGGTAAGAAACAAGAATGGAGCTTCTTACCAATTTCAAGCAGGCGACATCCACTCACATATCTGATCATATTCATGAGTGGTGACATCGTTGCAGAATGGTAAAAACATATGTTCCTAATCAGCTACTAGTTGAATGGTTTATTAAATCATTGTTACCTTCTATCACAGAAGATGTGGCAAAGGGAGGGGTCCTCATTGAAGAGCAAGTTATTGCTCGTGCACAATATCTAGACTTGATCTATACTCAGTCTGGCACGCTCTATGACAAAATCCTTGATGCTCCTAGATTGGAGTTTTCCTTTCCTCCTCCTCCTAAATCAAACAAAGACTCTCATGCCGGCGAGGGTGTGATAGGTACGACTAGCACGAAAATCGTAAAGGTTGCATCAAAGAAAGCTCGTACGGTTTCTAGTCAAAATGCAAATGAGGAACTTCTCGCCTCGGAGGTAAATGTCGTGTCGACTGACAAAGGAAAAGAACTGAAGCAACTAGCAGGCAAGAAGAAAAAGAAAGGGAAAAAGAAGAAACAAGAGCAGTCGACTCCTGAAAAATCTTTTGCAAACCCTTCTGGAGAAAGGAAACCAAGTCATTCATGTTTTATATGTGATGAGGATCATTGGACGAAAGACTGTCCACATAAAGCTGAGCTTAGAAAATTCGTCAAGGGTTCAAAAACCTCAGCGGTATTGATTGATCCGTTTCCAAACCCAAGTTGCTAGTGAAAATTCTTACCCATCCCAAGTACTTATGCTGTCCGTTTCGAAACAACAAAATGATGCTTTGATATCGACAAGGAATAAAGATTATGGGAATCCACAGCTGTTGAACAACAAGGCTAATGATCAACCTTGTAGTTTGACAACAACTTTGACCGAAGTTGTGCCACCCATCATTCCTGAGCTAACGATAAAACCGCCAAATGGAGTAGTACACAAATCGACATTTAATCCTCGTTCCATAGTAGCAAAAAAATATAATATAGTAGAGGACCTGGCCCAATCGTCGTCCGCTATGTCGACACTTGAGGTACTGCAAAATTGCCCCTCCCAAAAGCAAGCTCTATTATTAGCAATAGGTGGGATTGACCCAGCGGATTCCAATCTTGTGGCCTTTAATCATAAAGGATATGACCCGCAGTTACCAGCTCAACTCGCTTTCCTTATTCAAGTGAAATCTCTCAACAAAACTGTTCATCGAACAATTATTGATGAAGGGGAATCTACACGTATTATGTCAATGAGTTGCTGGAAAACTTTGGGCTCACCACCCTTGTCATGATCATCAATGACATTAAAAGCATTTGATGGATGAACATACACTCCATACGGGATTTTAAGTAACTTGCAAGTCGAATTGAGGGCCAAAATAGTATAAATTGATGTTGAAGTTATCGATGGAAACCTAAATTACAACATCCTACTAGGAAGGCCTTGGATTTATGCTATGGCTACTGTTGTGTCGACATACTTTAGAAAGATCACATTTCCTTTTCAAGGAAGAATTACAATCATTGACCAACAAACCTTCCTCCCAACAGTTCACAAGTTACGGGAAGCATCCCGATGATCCATGGAAGCTCTCAATCACTTAAAAATATTGGAGTAGACCTCCTACAAGACCCTACATTGATGGGTACTTTTGCTCTACCGCCTTCAAGTAATCTGGCGGAAGTATCCACGGTGGAGACCTACAATATGATATCTTCTATATCTAAAAGATTCAGAAGATTCCCGAACATTTTGTCAACATGGATCATCACCATTTTAGAAATATTGTAGAAATAAATTTTCTTGGCCTGGGGGGAAAACCCAAATCAATGCTCATCAAGTGTTTGTATAGATAGGTCTAAGGAATATGACACCTCTTCAAATCCTTGGTTGCATGTACATTCTACATAGGAAGGAATCATTCAATCAATGATGATAGGAGAGGCACCATGGGAAGATCACCACCATTGTTCCCATATTCTGAATTACCATGAAGATTATTCCAGTGACCTTAATCATCCTTCAGTTTTTTATTTTCTATCAAACACTGTAAATACGATAGATTCCGAGGACAGTTCTTATATCGTGTCGACCTCGTTAAAAAATGAAACAAGGATTCATGAGGATAGTTCTTTTAATGTGTCAACCTCATTAAAAAATGAAACAACTCCCATTCCAACCACCTCGTTGAATGCAATGAAGCTTGGGGGGCATGCACCTTGATTTGCGTCACTATGCTGGGGGCATGCGAACTTATAAAAAGCATAGTTTTTTGTTTCAAGCTTGTGTAAACATGAAATCGAATCTGAGCAGTGTTACTGCAGGGTTCAAGCTCGTTAAAAAATGAACCTGCCATGAGCAGTGTTACCACATGGTTCAAGCTCGTTAAAAAATAAACTTGCCATGAGCAATGTTACTACAGGGTTCAAGCTCGTTAAAAAATAAACCTGCCACGAGCAGTTTTACGCAAAGTTCAAGCTCGTTAAAAATTAAACCTAGCAATGAGCATATGTTCCACCATAGTTTAAGCTCATTAAAAAATGAACCTACCTTTAGAAAATAACCATTGAAAACGCATTATCATCAGCTTTTGAGCCTTGGTCGTGTTCTTACCATCACCTCCACTCTATTTTAGCCGATCATACGCCTCCATTTGATTGTTTACCCATTTTGAGGAACAGCTACGATGAGTGATTCTGTTAGCCATCCTCTTGACACTGTTGTGATTGGAAAGTTCCAAAACTTACCTGGAACCCGTTGCTACCCGAAAATATCACTCGTTCCTCAAAAAACAAGTCTCCTTTAAGCTCTTTTCATCTTACTCATAAAATATGAAAAGATTGTGGAGCAATTGGCCTCCCCAGCTCGTTAAAATGATCGGAAGTGATATTCCTCCTCTCGATTTTAATCTTTTTGGACCTAAGGGATCATTACACAAAAAGATCGAGCGCTTGTCTTGTTCGACTTGTTAAAACTATAGAAAATTCATCCCTTTCATATTATTTTATACTTTTTCAGACTTAAGGGATTACATGACGAAAAAGGATTACTAGAGTTTCCTTTTCATCCCTTTTTAGACTCTCTAAAATTGAAAAAGGACTGAGTTATCTTTATCATTAAACTCATTAAAACCAATATCGACAAACTTGTCCATGCAGACAAGAACGAGTTTCACTATTGCTAGGCTTGTTAAAACATAGTGGCGGGTTTGCCCGAAGGGCAAATTATAGAACAAGCATATGTTATCCTCAAGCATGACAAAAATAAAGAGGTACTGGTCAACAATGACTGGGGAAAAATTGGGAAGAAAACTTGAAGAAACTTTATTGGTAGCAAGTTGCTCTTGAACATGAAACTTTCACTCCATCACCATGATTGAGTCAGGTTGGGTTGTTCCGTTCACCAGTCATATTACCATTGGTCCACTGTACCATCCATTCTTGGGGTTAATGCTACCAATCCACTTCAGTGTCGCTGATATGTTCAAGAGAAGTCGCTCAGAGAATTCACCAACCCAGCTTGTGTCCCATCCATTGCAATACCTTCATGCTTCATTCTTTCATGACTGCCACCCTGAACCCTGTATCATCAGATCGTTTTCACCTCCACAAAATCACTTGCTCCATTCCATGTCGTAGATGTGGGATTCATTAAGGCCCTCCTACAACGGGTCACTTCTTTTCGACGACAGCTCATCATCCAAGAAGTCAATCTAGGAACAACCCTTTCAGTACTTTGAAGCTTGCATGCCTCAATGGCAAGTTTCTCACTTTCGGCGATAGGTTTACATCAATGGCCTTCGACCGAAAGATTTTCGTGGTGTTCGATGCCAAGTACCTTTTTCACACCACATGAATTTTACTATTGTACCTTGAGGGTCATCATCATTATCAGTGATTCCTCTCGCACCTGTTAACAACTTACATCATTGGCTGGTAATTAGGCAATGTCTTTCTGTGTTCGACTCCAGAACATCGTTTCACATGGATCGACTTGTACTTCGGGTGAAGATTGAATGAATTTGAAGACCCCAGATCTAGTTTCATCCATCTGGGCTGTGATATATTCAGGAAAACAAAAACATCAAATTTACATCATTGCTGCACAGATGATCATCCAAATCAAAGGATGATGACTCTATCAGAATTGTCAGTTTGCCACACAGACGGTCATCTGTCCTATGTACACGAAAAAATGAATTTATAAAGCTGAGCATGGGAATGCCCGCCTCAGCTAGATCATGAAAATATTATGAAGATAATGTATTGTATTGTATCTTATTATAGGTCGCCTTCTAGTTTGAAAAACCTCAGATCTTCATGATAAAGCATTTCACCCGACATCAAAAGATTTTCAACCTCATGCTTTAGGGGGCAACTGTCATAGACATATTTGGGCACTGCAACCCCAATGATATATGTCCATAAACCAAGGGATTCTGAGTCCCTAAAAGTGTTTTTTCACACCCTAAAGGAACAAGGGCAGCTGATTACGTCATCTCCCAGAAGTTCTCCATGGAAAACTACTCAAAACTAGTCAAAACTAGACCATACAGACTGCTCAGTGCTAAAAGTGTGATGCATACTGGAAAGCCCTTCTGTAGGGTGTGATGGGCGAGAGTAGACAAATGGAAGAGATAGTTTGCAAGGTGGATGATCATGGAATCTTCTAGAAACTTCTCCTATGACACTTGCCTCTTTGAATTCGCCCAGGGATGAGTAAGACATCATGAATCTCCAAGTGGAACCAAGAACTATTAGAGAGAGGACACTAATCAAAATCATAGAAGTTGACTCACCCCCCTACAAACATCTATATATGGATCCCTCACCCCAGAGATCTAGAGGCTGAGTCATGTATTTTCTAAGGAAGTGTTGTTGGTTTCTTGGTGGAACATCATAGTGTTGGGTGCTCTAAGCTTTTCATGAGGTGGAGAAGGGCTTTCATGCTGGGAGGATGATGCTGGGTCAGATCAATGGGTTGTAATCCTCTCTTCTACTCTTTCTATCAATAAAGTTATTTGAGTTTTCCTCCACATTCTTTTATGTTTGATGATATATGCATTTGTGTGGTCAATATATATCTGGTCCTATATTGTTTATGATTGTAGATCTCTGTACTTTGATGGTATTATGCTGCTTTGACTTTACAGGTGCTCTTTGAAGTGGGGTAAGAAAGGAGGGAACAACAAAGATCTGTCAGAGGGGAGAGGGAACAAGCAAGGAACCAAGTGAAATACTGAGGTTGGTATTCTCTGCTTCTCTCCTATCTACTTCTCATAAAGGAGAACGAAAGTAACTTTAGTTTGTTTGTTTCTAAGATAGCTACCCATCTTAGTGGGACTAGTAGCTCTAAATGGACACTAGATTTCCCGATAACAATAGGCTCTTCTTCCTATTCAACTTCAAAATATTCATCTGATGTCTTAGTAGGTAGCACAATTAGTTTCCCTATAATTAATTATTTAAGTCCTCCCTTGGGCCCTTCTTATTTAATAAGAGAAATATTTGGCAATGTGATTTTCCTTTTCTTATACAAAAGAGTCGAGAACTTCTTTGTGCATTAATATTAATTGTATTGATTGGTCCCAATATTAATTGTATAAATTGATTCCATCTGAGGATATCCCAAAACAATATCCACATCATCCATATCTATAACATCAAAATCTTAATACATCACATATTTTTCTATTGTAATATTCAAATATTTAAAATTTTGAGCATTCTCACCCTCAACCTTTGTGCCTTGAATATAGTTTGCAAGAACTTGCCACCTTTTAGCATTGATAAGATTATGGTTGCTACTAGAGTTTATAGAAATAGTAATATTTTCTTGCTAAATACATCCATGAACCTATGACAAGAAATTTTTGCATGAAAATAAATCCTTTATGCTCTCTTTATCCATCCATCCTAAGACCATGTATCTAAAAATTCTTGCTCATATCTTTCATTTGAAGGAACCCTTATTTGTCTAAGTTAAAATCCCACCATATGGAAATATAAGCTTTCAAACCTATGCATAGTGCGTGTCTCTAATTTTTTTTCTCATGGATACTTCATTTCTTTGATGTATTCTTCAATAGTAGAACCGCCACCTATTCCTATAACATACATATTTTCTATAACCCAAAAATATAACTAAGGTTTCGAAGAAAAAATACATTTTTTAATGGAGGTTAGTTATGTAGCTAAGATTTGAGATCACTAATTTAAAATGCTTATAGCTTGTGTGATACTTCTATGACTAGCTATTATGACCAAATTATGAAATATCATGGCCACTCTACATCTACTAACACTAGTTTGACTGGAATATTTTCACTCTATCAAAATATTTTTAGTTTATAATCTACTTGGATATTATCAGAAAAAAACCCTAAAATAGCTAATTTTACTAATTGACAATAAAACCATTTCTTGAATTTCTCTTTAGATGATTTTTTAACCTATGTTTTTTTCTTGATGAAATTATATTCACAATTAGATTCTTCATATTCTACATAAAAAGTTTCAAAATTGATCTAAATTCTAGCATCCTTTATTTTCCTTAGAAATATCTACAAAAAAAAAAAAGTGGCTTTCCTATTTTCACCCAACAAATAACGTTAATACCACTAGTAGAGAATTTTAACCCCTAAATTGAACTGAAAACAAGATATGGCTTTTAAACTGTATTGATACCAAATTCATTCACACCATAAGACACACCCAAATATAATGAATAACTCTTAAGATAGGGTAGAACTATCCAATACTTCTTATGGAAGGAAGCACTCCACAAGCCATGCTTTCTACAATACAATAACATCCAACCTATCTCCAATAATATGATACTCATGTGTATTTATAGTTTCTCATGTGTATTTTGGGGATCTATGCAAACTACCATTTTTATTGTATTATCTCTTCTAACTACCTAGTGTGCCTATTTATTACCCATCAATGACTAAGTTGACCTAGTACATGATTATGTCCACATTATATTCATTATCCCCTTGGGTACCTCCCTAGGTACCCCATATTATCCTCCCTAGTTACATTACAACACTTCCTAGGAAAATTACAAATACATAAGTGATTTATTAAAACATACTAATACAATAGTAAATATACCCTTTTAGCTTCTAAATATTCTTTAAATAACTTAGAAAACTGTTATCGATGTTTTGTCAAACCAATGAGCTTAACCAAATCTATAAACTACTAAATCAAAAAGATAACATAATATGAAAGACAAATATGCAAGTATATTAGTTTGGATAGCTACAAATCTCTCTCCTCTTTATGTGTGTGTGTGTGTGTGTATAAGATGAAGTACAAGTACATACAACCTTAGCTTAAGAAAATTTTGTACAATTCAATCTCTCATTGACCCTACTTCTTCTATTAGTAATGTTTGCCGACTAATGTTAGTAAATCCTCCAAAGATCCACAATAATAAACTATAAGACACCAACAAGTCCCCCTTCGTACCTTCACTTGCAACATAAAAGTGTTCAAGATAGTCTCTTATATTCTCCATGTTAAGAAGTATAGATGGTACTAGGGTTATTGTCAAAAACCCTAGTATTTGTATCTCACAATAACTATTAGATCAAGTTTTCCCTTTGTTCCTATAGGGTTTCACCACACACTATAGCTTCCCTTGTCTTCCTCGAAAAAAATCTTAACCCAGTTGTACATTGAATTCCCTCAAGAACTCTACCATTCAAGCCAAAAATATAAAATACAGATGAAGAAGAATACAAAGAGGTACAAGAGTAATAAGAGTGCACCATGGAACCCACATCACATGAAGCACCCCCAAGCAAGGTGTAAACACTTTCAAACTAAGTTCAAAAGCTAAAAAAAATTTAGAGAGTATGTGATTTCATTGGTTTAGCAAAAAAATATAAGCATATTCATTAATATTAGATTTAGAGGAATCTCAAAATATCCTACTAGATAATTTGATTATTGAAGTGAAAAAACATATATCTTCTATGGACATTTCTTATTTTCCACATCTAGTTTATGATCAAGGTCAAGTCTATAGTCACTTTCCAAAAGTGGTCAACCAACCTCCAAGTGTGGATCAATATAATGAATATTGGGAGAAGAGGATAATCATGAAGAACCTAATTAAACGCTATATTTAGAAATGAATCAAATGAAGAGCTTATGGAGGTAATAATAAAGAGTCAAAGGATTATAAAATAAGTCTCTATACCATATAACATGCATACTAAACAGTACATGGAAATGAGGACAAGAAGGTGAGCATGATAATCAAGAAGGTGAATATTTAATTTATGTAGTGAACCCAATAGGTAGTTTCATTAAATAAGGACAAGAAGGTGAATAACAACTGACATAGTGAATTTAATACATAGTTAAATGTATGGGAAAGTGAAGAAGTTTAGTTAGAAGGAATTTAGCTCAAATAGAAACATCAATTCCCTTTCATTAAATAAGAGAAGACATTCAAAATGATGGTATAATATAAGTTATCTATGTTGAGAATAAAAAAACTTAAAATTAATAGTATTGAAGACTTGCACTTGGCCTCATCTACAAAGATCAATTATTAATACAAATATCACAATCGCCAATAATTTTGATTTTACTATTTGATCCTTTATTGTCATTATTGGCTAGCCTAGGGTTACAACCATTGTGACCAACATGCTACCAATAAATCTAGCACTTAACATAAAGTTAAAATGGAGCTTTATTATCTACATAATTAATATAGTAATGAATAAATAATTAAACATATTTATAAAACATTAAAGAAAATATCATACAAATTCACACAACATAAGTAATTGGAGAACACTACAACGAAAGTGCACAACAACTGTGAGACAAATATTATAAGTCATTATCCACACCAAGAGGTTTGCCAATATGGAATCTAAATTTGAGATGTGAGTTTTAAAACTTAATGTGATAGTATCCTCCATCACTTTAGTAATAACGTTGTTGATAGTTTTGTTGGAATTCCTTATGGTTTGTCTTTAACTTGTTGTGATTACATAATGTTGCAAACTCTCTTATTGGAATGAAAAATCCATAATTTGAATTTCATTTCACATTAGTACCTCTTGTCTTTCATTTCATGCTTCATTTATACTTATCATGTTACAAAACATAATATACTATGAATGGGATCCAAAATTATAACGTATTCCTTAAACCATCATAATGTCATCAACATAATCTCAGTAAGTACATACCGAATTACATATTTGTAAAATTGTGAGGTAGTTATAATTGAGGGTAATTATTATATATTTCACATCACATAGTCTTTTTTTGTGTTATTATTGTTGTATCACTTAGGAAGCAAGTTGTGGTTGCATAGAACGAGGTCATTGTTAGAGACCTATCACTTAGACATTGGTCCAATAAACTCCTAGTATTAAAATTTAACATCTTACTTTTCTTGGCTAATTAAAGGATCCTTGCTACCACATACAATGTGATGGTCAAGATGAAAGAACATGCTAGCACACGCATATATGCTAGGGAATGGATTATCCACTCATTTTTAGGGAAAAACTAATGAGGGAAAGAGAATAAAAAGAATAGAGAGAGCATTAAGTTGGTTGGGTTTTTCAATATTATTTATTTTAACTCATGGTTGTATGTTATTAGGGTACTTCAATTATATTTTAGATTAGATTTTACTAGAAAGTTTCAAAAGAACGTAAAACATTGGAAGTTCCTTTAGTTAAAAAGAAATCCTAACATTGGAAAGGACATAGATACTTTCAGAAGTAACCCACTTGGAATTCATTTCTATGGATGATAAATATAATTGGGATGAAGAAGAAACTTGTGGTAGGGATCCAAGAGTCATCCACATGATCCTAGATACTCTTAAACATTGGATCCACTACCATAAATTATACATCAATGACAATATTGAGTAGAAAGGCCCACATGCCCTCAGGGTGGGATGATAGTTCCATTTCCCTAGTTGTGATGGAACCTCCCTTCAGGTTGTATGATTGAATCACCTATGATATGAAATAAACTATATCAATCAAGATTCCTTGTGATGAATCAACAATCTTTCGAAGTTTGGGCCAAACTAATCCTAAGAGTTTCTTGTAGAGGTGATGCATATGACCTATGCAAGTAGTTAAATACCATGGCATAGGTGGAAGAGACATTAGATCAAGATGTGTCTCTAACTCAATAATTTTCTTGCAAGATAGTTTTTTCAAATATAGATTGGTTGAAAATAATTTACAAAGAGGAATTGAATGGTATAAATAGGAAAGGGAAGGAGCTCAAAGTCTAGGTGTACATTAGGATAGTCATTGGAGGGCCCAATATATATATAATAGTTGTAATTTTTATGTTGACTTAGTATTGTGGGTTCTATCAGACTATTCCAATAGATTTTAATCCCAAATAGATCCTTTGTTACTTATGTCATAAAATATAGGTGCAATATCCTTTTTAGGAACTTGTGATACACTCTTTACTAAGAAATTGGAAAGAGTTAAGGAGGCTTGACTCATTTGATCCCATGAGTTACAAAATGGATTTGGGTCATTATGAACCCATGCCAGGGAATCCTGAGTGATTATGGATCCAAAATAAGGAACGCACCCCAAATAAACTTCTAAAGTTAGGAAATAACACAAAAAATCACCTTAAGGTAAAAATTAGCCAAACCGATCTATATTCTTAATATGAAATATAAGGCTCTCCAAGTCGGAGTAGGTCAAATTGGTTGGAGTTGAAGGAAAATGGTGGACTAGGGTTTCTGACAAACCCTTACATGGCACATAGACAGAGAAAGTAGCCTCTCAGGCCCAAGTAGACCTATTGCCAGTACAAGTTCTACTCTTCTGGAAGCAAAGAACAATGAATACTCCAATGGGGGAGTCATCAATGCCTCCCCCCAAAGAATACAATAATGAAAACCCAAGTGAAGGCAGAACTAAGAATGTAGAGATGTTAGAGATACGACCTACATAGCAGTAGAATAAGAAAGCACAAGAGGATCTGGAAAACGAGAAAGGAGATAAACTGACAACATCTGAAAAACCAAAGAAAGCATCATCGTCCACGTGCAAGCCCATTGCTACAGAACGGCCCAAGATTGAGCTACCCAGTCATAAGATCAATGCGCAAATACAATACATGAGAGGCCATTCCCTGATTGGAAAATTTATAGGCTATTGGCCAACTGAAAAAGCTCTGCAAGGATGGATAACCTCAAAGTGGAAGCCCAAAGGACATGTAACTCTACAGCTGGGCCCTAAAGGCTTCTTCACAGCTATCTTCAACTACCTTGAATACCGAAATCGAGTCCTAGATGGAGGACCCTATTTCTTCAATGCAGCAGGTCTTTATCTCTGTGACTGGGTCAAAAGATTTAACCCAGATAAGGAAGATTTTAGTTGGGCACCAGTCTGGATCCACATGTACTCGCTTCTGCTAGAATATTGGGATGAAGACTTACTCACAGCAATTGGCAATGGATTGGGTGAGTTCATAGAGGCAACAAAGGAAACAAAACTTCAAAGATACACATCCTACACTTGTATTTACGTATACATGAAGTTGGGCTAGGCACTCCCGGACTCGGTAAGTCTCCTGCACGACGACTTTGAATGGATACAACCCCTAGATTATGAACATGTTCCCTTCAGATGTAGGAGATGCCATGCCCATGGACACCTTTTCTGTGAATGTCCCTTAAACACACCTCCTAAACCCACAGAAAATGGAGGTAAGTCTGATCCAAAAGGATTCACCAAAGTGGCGAGTAGAAAAAGGCATACCAAAAAACCTCCCACAGCACCAAAAAATGTTACTCCATCTTCAGATGTGCCATCCTCCAGCAATAGCTTTGATATTTTCGCAAACCTAGATATGTCAGAATCAGATCCCCTTGTGACCACAAAGCCAACCTCTGTTCCATCAACCAATCTGTCC
Organism: Pinus taeda; assembly: GCA_000404065.3. NCBI lineage: Eukaryota > Viridiplantae > Streptophyta > Pinopsida > Pinales > Pinaceae > Pinus > Pinus taeda. The sequence continues at coordinate 360,361 of APFE030340266.1, forward strand.
TCCATACCTATTCACAATAAAGCTAGTCAACCATTGGAATTTAATACCTCTGATATGCATGCCTTAGACTTGCAACCCAACCCCAACCCTGTTCATAACAAAGCTCTCTGGTCTGACAAAGTTATAGACATTGATGATATACTGGCATAACCTTCTCAGCCATTAACCCATATGGAGGCCAGCAATCAACAAATATTAATGGAAGAAGAACTTGAAAGCTTTGATCTTAGAGATATAAACACTTTTAGTCTAAAGCAAGCTTGCAAAAGGAAAGAGTTCGACACAATACCAGATAGAAAACTGGAAAATTTGGAAGTAGTGCTAGCAAGGGTGCATCAGCATAATACTTTGGGCATACAACAAGGAGGTAAACGGGATGGGAAACATATCATCAAAGATGGGAAGAAAAGAGGCAGAAAGACAGATCTACAACACACCATTTTAATTAGGGAAATTCTAATGGAGTCCAGAAGGTGCTCCAAGTTGACAAAATACTACCAATCCCTACCTACTGGTAAAACATGAAGCTCATCTCATGGAATGTAAGAGGACTTAACGGTCCTGGGAAGTACAAAATGTTAAAGAACATGATTCAACAAGAACAACCTTACATTGTATTCATGCAGGAAACAAAATGCAGCACTAGTACATTAGCCTCCATATTATCTAAAGCCTGGGCAGGATGTCAAACTGTGATAGTAGACACAACAGGCACCTCAGGAGGGTTAGCCATAGCATGGAACACTCAACGTATCTCCTTAAAAAATTTTCATGCCTCACATCATTTCATTCAAGCAATGTTCCACCTAATTGGAACCAACATACGTGGCCATTTAACTGATGTTTACTTCCCTCGGGATGTCACACAAAAAACCACGCTACTAGAAACATTGGAGACTCTTAATGCTCCAAGAACTTATCCACTCTGGATCACGGGAGGAGACTTCAATATGATCACACGACTGGAGGAAAAACATGGAGGCAGAAGAAAGCTAGACAATGAAAGCAATAACTTCAAGGAATACATTCAACAGAATGGTCTAATAGACTTACCATTTGGTAATGGCACCTACACATGGAACAACAAAAGAGCCAGCTCAAAACAAATATCATCATGGTTGGATAGATATCTAATCTCAGACAATTTTGTCCATCTAGGTGGTGATATATGCGCCTCCATCCTATCCATAGCTGTCTCGGACCATTGGCCCATTTCGTTGTAATGGAAAAATCTGGGAAAATCAAACAGAAAACGATTTAAATTTGAAGCTTTCTGGCTCACCCACCCTGAGTTCAAAATAGTGGTCAAATCAGCATGAGAACGCTTCCTCCCAATGGTGGCTCACTCATGTATCAATTCCAGTAGAGAATGAAGCACATCAAAAATCAAATCAAAACCTGGAATTACACCACATTTGGCAACATATTTCAAGAGCAAAAAGTTCTTGAGCAAAGCATGAAAGAGCTACAGAAGAACATCATCATAGAAGGTAGAACAGAGGAACTAGCCAGACATGAACAAATCCTACTAACACAATTAGACAAAAGAAGGAGACAAGAGGAACTACTATGGAGACAAAAGTCAAGAATTATATGGCTAAAAGAAGGGGAATGAAACACCAAATTTTTTCATCACACAACTATACAAAGAAGAATGAATAATACAATCTCGCACATTCAAAACTCATAAGGAAACAGAATGGAGAAACATGAAGATATAGAGAAAGAGATCACCAATCAATTCAAAACAGTACATCAAGAGCCACCCATAGACAGATAGCCTACCATCAATGAGATACTTCATCATATTTCTAGACTCATAACAGAGGAGCACAATCAACTATTACTAATATCGATCACCCTGATGGAGGTCGAAGAGGCTTCAAATCAATTAAAAGATGGGAAAGCACTAGGACCTGATGGTTTTACTTCTAACTTTTACCATCATTTCTGGGACCTAATCAAAGTACATGTATGGAATGTGGTTGAAGAATCACGAGTCATGCATTGGCTACTTCCCTTTCTCAATGCGACCTTCATCGCTCTTATTCCCAAAGAAGCGCAGCCGAGCACTCTGGAAAAGTTTAGGCCCATTGCACTTTGCAATGTCATTTACAAAATTATCTTGAAAGTCATTGCCAATCGCCTGAAACTGCTCCTCCCTCTTCTCATTTCACCAGAGCAATCTGGATATGTAGAAGGACATCAAATCCTGGATGGCATTATACTGACTCATGAAACCATCCATTCCTTAAAGAAAAACGAACAGGAAGGTAAGCTTTTGAAAATCGACCTATCCAAAGCCTTTGGCAAACTCAACTAGACCTACATAAAACAGATGTTGACTACCTTTGGATTTAGCCTGACCTAGGTTAGATGGCTTATGACCCTAATTTTCTCTCCAATCTGCTCTGTTCTAGTCAATGGGATCCCCTCCAAACCGTACTCCCCTTCCAGAGGAATCCATCAAGGTGACCCTCTTTCCCCTTTTCTCTTTATCATTATGGCTGAAGGTCTGGGTTGTCTTATAAATCAGATTGTTCATTCTCATGAACTTAGAGGAATATCAATACATGTAACCCCCGCAATCACTCATCAACAATTTGTTGACGATAATATTCTCTTTTGTCATCCCTCTATAAGTGAAGCCCAAACCTATAAAGCTCTTCTAGGTACCTTCTCAAAAGCCTCTGGCATCACTATAAATACTGCCAAATCTCAATTATTCTTCTTCCATACTCTTGCAGCTACTGAAATAATCATTGCACGAATCATTGGATTCTCTCAAGCCAAGCTTCCTTCTCATTATTTAGGTGCCGCTCTTATAGATTCAGCCTTAAAGCGTGCTTCCTGGAATCAACTCATTGAGAAAATGGAAAGTAGGCTACTATCTTGGACACACAGAACCCTCAACATGGCAAGCAGGCTAGTCCTAATAAAGGTAATCCTACAATCTATGCCCCTCTATCTCTTCTCAATTCTTGCTACACCGAAATGGGTGCTAAAGAGAATCAAGAATCTGCAATGCAATTTCTTATGGGGGTCCAAAGGAGAAAACAAAAAATGGGCATTAGTAAAATGGGAAAAGGTTTGTAAGCCTAAAAAGCAGGGAGGTCTAGGCTTACGTGACCCAAAACATAGAAATACTTTGATGGGAGCACGAATTTGGTGGCAATGGGTCTCCTGCCCGTAGAAGCCATGGGCACAAATCTAGACTGCTAAGTATGCAAACAATCAACTACAAAAAGAGCTAATAAGGATAACTACCATGATCACAGGATCTCTAATTTGGAACGCGACAAAGCAACACAGAGAGGTCATCCAACAACATAGCTTTTGGGAGATAAGGGACGTGAGGATAGCACGCTTCTGGAAGGATTCATGGAAACATAGACCAAAAATTATAGAACTTTTACCCTAGACAAATCATAATGGAAATGATATTAACCAAGAGGACAATGTAGCACAATTCTGGACTCTCAACACCACTCAGGGCTTTAAGCAATGGAAACCGGCTGTGCAAATAACACAGCATGAAACGGAAGCATATAACTCGGAGTTACATAAAGAACTCACCAGTAGAAGAATCAGATTCAATACTGGAAAAGATGTACTTAGATGGGGATACCCACCGAAAGGAGTATACACCACAAAAGAAGCACACCAGCCAATGCTCCAAACGTAGGAACCAACAGATCCTTCTTGGAATCGTATCTAGACTGCAGAGATTTGGCCAAAAATTTCCACTTTTACCTGGCTGCTATATCACCAAAGAATTCTCACTTGGGACAACTTAATCAAACGAGGATTTCTGGGACCACCCTATTGTCCTAATTGTCAAAACCATGAAGAAACTATTCAGTGCCTCATGGGCTCCTGCCACATGGCTAACCAACTCTGGGAAAATCTCACTTTCAAATGTCAATGACCATGCAGACTACTAGGGGATATAAAAGGTACCATTTGCAACTGGACTCCAGAGCCCTATAACAACAAAGTTCTCAATAAGCTATGGACAATTCTGCCAGGGTTTCTTCTCTAGACAATTTGGAAGGAAAGAAACAAGCGAATTTTCAAAAATCAAAGAACTTCTTTAGAAATCATATGGACTAACCTATGTTAGAATATCAAGGAAACTCTATCTCTACACCAATGGAGTGTTGAGGACTTTCCCACCCAGCCTCAGGAACTAAGCATATGGGCTAATTGGAACTTCCAGTTCCAGCAGGCACAATTGGATCCCAACAAACCCAACATTATTACCAAGTAGCTCTCACATTGGATTCACCCCCCACAAAATGTGATTAAGTTAAATTTCGACGGTGCCTCCAAGGAAGCCCATGCAAACTAGGACATGGGGGTATATTCAGAAACCATGAGGGCCAACCCTTGCTATTATACTTTGGCTCCATTGGATGGGATACGAACAACTCTGCAAAATTGGAAGGATTATGGCAAGGTATGAACTTAGCTCACCAACATCATTTTCATCCCATCATTATAAAAGGGGGCTCCCAAATTCTAATCAATATGGTTACTCAAATCCGAAAAGGAAGCACTGCTTCGAGAGTTGCCAAAAGCTGGAGATTAATGGTCAGGCTTGAACTAATAGAGAAATGGATGAAGAACAAGAGAGCAATCACTTTTAGTCATGTCAAAAGGGATAGTAATAAAGTTGCAGATCTCCTGGCAAACATTGGAGTGGAACAGGACCAGATCCTACATTCTAGCACAATCAACATTGTAGATGACCACAACCAATTGCAAGCTTGCACTGACCTAGTGCACAAGGAATCCCATCTCCTAGATGTGGGTGGAAATGGTGGAAGATGAGGTGGCTACCCACTGGGTTGGCGTGTGGAGAGAGCACATTGCCTCCCACGGGGCACCACAAAGATCCAAATATGGCATTAGCCACAGCAATAAATGTGCCTTGAATGAACAATGTCGTCACTCTGATAATCAACCTCAATCTCTGCTCAAAGCGACAATGGGCTCTTGGGATAATTCCACTGCTACTCCTGCCATTCCTCCTCTGCAACCTTAGCCCCTGCAATGCCTCTACCCTCATGCAATGGCGACACCCAGTTCCCGCACAACCACCAGAAGACGCTGCAATCTTTATTGCTGCATCGATTTTGGTTTTGGCATCCATTTCACCCACAGCTTGAATTTGCAAATTTGCATCCCCTCAGCCCTAGTTGCTCATCCCTCTATTGAATTGCCTGTTAGCTCCGCTGCAACACTGCAGCCCACTGTGCCTAATTCAGCCCAAAAATTGACTCTAATTGAAGAAATTATGGTGCACCATAGGATGTGTAGTCACAAAGGTGGGAATCGAGGTAGCCTGAGTCGCCCTAGGCACTCTCCTACATCGGAGACCACCTCCTCTTTGGCTTAGCAGAACACTGGCTGCTACCGCAATACTTGTAGTGGTAGAGGTCGTTTCCACTCGGGGGCCTCTGCTACGCCTCCCTCCACCTCCAACACCCTTCTCCCATAAGCACTTCGCTAGCTCCTCAGCTACACTCCTAGAACACTCAATTTACCTTTCACTCTTCCTTGAACCAACCCCTCACCACTGCAACCATTACCATTAGTTTTCATGAGGAGAAGCAAAATTTGGAGGCACAAGACTCTGAGATCGGCAATCGAATCACAGTTGATGAGGAACACATAGCAATGGGTGAGGGCCGCACTGAAGCAATGAGACTCTCAAGCATTGCAGTGGGAGGATGCACCACTATGGGGAGTAGCCAACCCAAAGCCAAAACAGAACTATCACAACCGAGTCTTCAAGGTGCAGGGGAACGAAGCACAGAGCTGCCAACCAGACGTGTAGGGAAGGAAGTGGAAACGACTCCGCAGATGAATTGGGTCATCGATGAATACTGCTACATCATCGAGGAATAGCAATCGGAGATGCAGACAGGCGACACAGAGACTAAACCACTGACAAGTGGCGCCATGGATGAATACAGATGCTTCATTGTGGAGGAGCAGCCTCCGTCACCACCACATCCCTAACTACCACCTTGATGCCATGTGCTCACCACTTGGACTGCCACCTAGTAGACATTCAACGTGCCATGCGCCTACCTAGTAGACTACCACTTAGCCGCCACGTGTCTCAAGTTCATTGGGACTTGTTCTTCAGTTTCTATTGTTTTATGGTTTTTTTTGGGAATACTACAATTTTAGGCTCTTCAGTTGGGTTTTCATTTCTAGTCTCCTCAGATACAATGATGCAAAACTTGTTAATTCACTGGTTTCCCCTACATGGGCAGCATGATCATATTTTTGAGAAACTTCAGTTAAGAATTGGTTTCCCTTGTGGGTAGTTAAATTCTAGTTTTTTGCTAGTTCATGCCTTTCTTCTGGCATAGCTAAGTACAAGCTTCGGCCTCTGTGTATGATAGTTTTCTTACATTAATAGAATTAGCATAACTTAGAAAAAAAAATTAGCCAAAACAATGACCAATGTATAAGAACCAAACAAGGGAAACATCCACAGAATGTCATACATCTAGGCTAATGTAGGAGTAAGTCAAGGAATATGGTCCACCACATAAGGGCATTCTAGATATATATTGTATCATCATTAGAATATCAATCATGCACATACACAACACAAAAGAGGGTCACACCCTACCCTCCCCAGTGGGTAGGATTTCATATGTCAAAATCGTGAATTCCATACACTACTGCAAACCTTCACTAAAAATATACAGAATTGCTAAAAAATAATCATGTTTCAAATTGTATTATATAAAATGTAGTTATTCATGGTAAAAATTTACACACACAAAATTTTTTAGACGTATTTATTAATGACCAATTCTTTGAAGTGCATATGAAAGTTGATAATGAATATGACCATGAAACTTTCAACTACAAAAGAACATCTACATAAACAAGAAATTAATATTTATTGCATTAAATAACACAATATATCATGTTTTTTGGATATAGCATGATATATGAGATCTAATTCCCATTCCTTGTGTTAACTTCCACATTTCTAGATTCATTATTATCCTTAATGGCCCTAGTAGGCCTTGAATTTTTATCATACCATGGTAGGAAATAATTAATGGCTAGCCTATCACCAAAAACCACAATTATCAAAAGAGAGTAGCCATGTATGCACCAAAGGCAAACTAGAAGTTTACCTAGAGGTTATTTTGAAATTGACTACTTTGTCAATATTGAAAATTTTGTTGAGTAATATTGTGTGTGATTTTTGTATGGAAAAAACCTTACTAAGTATTATTGGGGGAAGTCCCCTTAAATATTTCATCCATAATTGTATTAGAGAACCTTAGGATCTCTTTGGATAGTGTTATGTCCAAACTAAATTCTTTACAAAAGGGTTTTCTTTTCTTTTCAATATTTTGACAAGGCCTGCATTGTGGAAGTACTAGGATGAGGAATTTACATATGTGAGAATACCAAGGTGGTCATATGTTTTGAGGGTAACCCACTTATATTTATTGCGTATTTTAGGTGGAATTTACCAATCTAGCACTGCAAATGTTTCCCTTTATAGAAGCCTTGCTAGGGGTATTTATTTACCAAGTGTTGGATATATTTTTAACCCTATTCCCCAAAGTAGATTTTTCATCAAAATCAACCTATAAAAGACTTGAATAAGTGTGTCTGTATTAAGGTTGGTGACAAAATATATTGTTAGCTAGTGTGATAAATTAACCTCTTGAATATCATTTTCTATTTATGGAGTAAAGAACATCATATGTGACACTAGTCCCTAATGAACCACCCTGATATCATATAATAAACGTTACCTCCACTAACCTTCAAAGACCTTTTTAGTACCTACACCCATGATATTGTTGGGGGATGGACTAAAGTGGTCTGCATAGACAAAGGAAATGGACCTACCACGGCCACTACATAGAAGAAGCCTACGATACAATGTCACTTCACGCCTTGACTCCTACATGGAAAGTTTTTCCTGAATGCTCCTTCTCACTGACGAGGGATGCATATGAATCATTCCCCTTGCTAATATTTAAACCATGATAAGAAGAGAGGAGATGAAAAGAGGTTCAACAACATGCTTAAATGCCTATGATGTATTATTATTAGAGGCTATAAGAGTTAAAAAAAAAGGATTTAATTTCAAATCTAAATCATCTTGATTTTTTCCATGGAATTCATGATAATGAGGAGGCACAAGATATTGTTTTTTCCTAATATTTTTTATCTTGTAAAATATCTAGGGTTAATGTGACCATTTGAGAGAATATATTATTCATCAATTTTTGTCTACAATTGGTGGGGTTGGTTTTTTATTTTTATAGGATCTTTGGATTTATGTTGAGAATAACTTTATATATTTTTTTTGAGGTTCCAAAATTCCTATTTCAAATCACACTAAAGGCAAGGTAAAGTTTGTTATTCTCATTGTTCCCCACTTTGATAGGGTTGTAATTGAATAAGGGAAAACCATTCTTAATGATTTCTCTAGGTATTTCTAAATTTTTATAGCCACATTATTGGCCTCACCAACATTTATGCCTCAAATATCCTAGGTGAGGGAGTGGAAAGTTGGTGCTCACTAGAAAATGAACTATTATACATTCTAAGATCTTCTATGAGGATTTAAATATGAAATAATATCCTAAGATAATCAAAGGTGTTCTATTGGCTAGAATACATTGTGGGGAAAATATGGTATAATTTTTTCTCAAATCAAAACATGCATTATAAGAGCCTAATAGATCTCATTAATATGACTCTACCCATATTTCGTTATGTTGGAATATTATTTTTTATAGACATGAAATAATTTTACAATAGATACACCAAGTCTTCTTGTTGAAACATTGTTACTTCTATTTATATTCCATTAATAGTGAGCTAATGTAAGTGATGAGTAGGATCATTCTATTGGACCAACAACCAATATGTTTTGAAATATCTTTGAGAGTGTAAAAATGCATATGTAATGAACTACACCTATCTAGCCTCATATTGAGGAGGGATGATTTAATTTCATGTATTGTATTATTCATGAGAGGTTATGGATGAAAAACTATTGCAATCTACCATAACTGAGAATTTGAGAAGGTATCCTAGGTGCTACAATACAAACTATTTGACCTAAAAATGTAGAAACTAGTGGAAAAGGTTTGCCACTTTTTAATAATTGTGGAAGATAATTGTAGATATTGAGGAGACAAAATCCAATCCACATTGCATTGGGTTTTGAATAGGATACAAAGTTATGTAGTATTTTTTTTAAACCTTAGATGTCAATGAGACCAAGGAGTAGTTGATAATGTTCAAAGTTGGGAAAAGGTATATCATTGGACATGAGACAAATGAATGCAAGTTTTCCACTAACTATAGGATGGTTTTCCAAGCCCAATATTATATGGAAAATATAAGGTGATCCATGAATAATTTTCTAGAAATAATTCCCATTAAAGTCCCAAAGGAGAATAAAAGGAATTATGACCATACCCTAACTTTAAATGAGTTGATAACTACAATCATAGAAATATTAGATGAGGAAGCACCTAATCTCGAAGGCTACTCATGTGAGTTATATGAGGGAATACAAGAATCCATCAACCCAAATCTTATATAGGCATAAAAATAATTTTTGAAAAATTAATCCTTGGGAGCCAATATTAATTAGGGTTTCATAAAATTTATCCCTATATGGGGAGATATTGAGCTAATTACTAATTCAGATTCCATCTAAACCTTTTGAAACATTATCCCAAGAACCTAACCTAAGTCTTAATGATGTGGATAAAATATGTATTGCTTAAAGTGGTGAGGTTGAAGACATGTTTCATCAAGGGGTGCTTCATTTTGGAAAATGTCATATCCATATATGGAGGGATGAAATGGGAACATAACTTAGGACTTGATTATCTTTTTATCAAAATCATCTTTGAAAAAGGTTATGATTAAGTTGAATATTCATTCTTCCTTACAATACTTAAAGCCCTACATGTTTGGCCCATTTTCTTTGAGTTGTAGAATGTTGTTTTTCATAGCCTTGACCATTATTTGCATCAACATGTGAAAATATGAGGTACTATGCCTGAATTGGTCTATTTGAAAAGGTTGATTTATTTCCCCAACACCATATGTTTTGGTTGTAATGCAATTCACTACTTGCTAACCTAGAAGGTGAGCTTGGGACTGGTTAAAGGATTCCCCTCCTAAAACTAGGCTCAAGTCAATGGGTCGATGTAAATTTTTCTAATGATTATTTATTTGCTATAATGAGGACCACCCTTGTCTATAACAAAAGGTGGGATGTACAAAATTCGTTTTTTGAGCTTCCAACTCCAATATTTAGTGGCAAAAAACTTTTTGCTACAAGTTATTTCCTTAGATCCCAAATTATTTATTGACTTGCATTACTAGAATTTTATGAAGTTCCTTAAATAAGAAATGGAAAGAAAATATACAAAACACACAAAAATGAACACAAGATTTATCCTAGGAATCCTAATATGAGAGGAAAACCAACTAGAATGTGATACCTATTCTCTTCTCTCTTTGGTTCAGTTATTGAAATGCACATACAAAGAAATGGGAACTTATATGGAGTTGTATTTTGACATTATGGCTTGAATTGCTACTAAAAAATCTTCATCCTCCTTTATTATGCTCTAAAAATACCACTCCTATATGTTTTTCTCAACTATGAAACAAATACAATGCAAAACATTGGGACCCCTTCGCCTCCTAGTGGCGTAGTATTTAACATCACCCAATAGCCATTTAGAGATGATGTTTTGACTTCCTAAACACTCAATTGTGAAAAGGTTTTGGACCTTATAAAATCTTCTTGAAATTCCTCACATAGCTAAATCCACATCTGTGAGTAACAGGGGATGAAGTGGCATCTACTCATAGCATGCTGGTCAACTAGGTAATTCAACTTGCGAGAGGCATAACTTACACATGAAAGCTTCGATTAGGGTGATATTTGGAATGTGGAAAAGTGTTAGTCTCTAAGAAAATTTCAACTGTGTGAAAAATTTCTAGACAATACAACCCAAAAAACATCATTTAACGCCTTAAAATGTCTCCAAAAGGTTTTAGACCCTAACTTTCTAAACTAGGATCTTCCACTAAAATGGGCCCTGTTGAAAAGTGTAACTAGGTTTGATCTTCATAATGACATGTGTAATTGTGATTTTATGTAATTGATGTAAAGAAGAAAATAAAATTATTTTTTAGTTAAGGTTCCCATTGTGAACCTTTAGGGTTTGTGCATCAAGTCATAAAGTCTATTGCATCAATATCAAAGTTTGAAGAACCATTTGGGCATGTTACACATTATAAAAAGAAAATTATTTGTGTCATAAACCCTCCAAGACCTTGTCACAAAGTCACCTTGAAGTCGGCTCAAAGATATTTCCAAAAAGGCATGTTGTCATAGGCACTTGTTCAAGTTAGCTTATTTTGGATGCACTAACTACTATATTGTTGGGTGTGAAGCCTGATTATCTTCTTTATTTAGAGGTATCACCACATTGGACCCCAATTCATAATGTGGCAGCAACGCCACCCATAAAAATGTACACTACAAGGGGAGTCCAGGGGGGCAACTGCAATCCTTGGGAGCCCCCCCTTGTGGGGGATCGAGGGCAGTGCCCCCAAAGCTAAAAATAGATGTAAAATTTCCTTGTAAAATGTTCTAATTTTGTAGTGAATCTGGGTCATTCATTAGGCGGAGATCTAATAGTAGAAGTTATGTTTAATTTAGGTTTTTTTTTTCCCTAGAAGGAAACCCCTCACTATATATGAGGGAATTGTATTGCATCTATGTATATCTTTATTCTGAGAGAGAAAGAGAGAGGATATTGTGTGAGAGAAAAGAGGGAATTACAACATATTTGTTGTAGGTTATATCTCTTCAGTTTGCTGGATAATATAAAAGGAAGAACCAGATGTTTCTCCGTGGATGTAGCCCAAATTGGGTGAACCACGCATATCTGTGTCTCTCTTGTTTTATGTGTATTCTTTGTTTATATTTATGAAATATATTTATGTGTTCCATTTCTCTATAATATATAATTTTTCTAACATATATATAGGAAACTTGGCCTTCATTTGGAGACACACAATTTCGGTCATTCTGAAGTAAGAAGAAGTGTGAGTAAGGTGAAAGAAGATACCCATATAACCAATTTCTTGAAGGAAGGAGATATCAAAGTATTTTTCATTGTTCGTGGGCTCGTACCCTCACATGTATGGTAGAAAACCTAAAGTTTATGTAATGGTATCATAATAGGACAAGAGAGGGTCATTTAAATGGTCTCCAAACCATTTCTATTGTTATTCGAGTTCATCTAAGTATAGAAAAAAAAAGGAAAAACCTCCAATCCTGATCCTTCTCCTCACACATGAAAAATTGTAGCAGAACAAATTGCAAATCTATGGAAAAGAGGCCGAAGTTTTAGGGTAGCTGAGAAGTGCAGTGAAGGAAGAATTTTGACATGCGTTGACTTTTGCAAGAAGGAGAAGAAACAAAGAAGGATTTGTGACTTGGTCTTGTAGAGGTCATTTTGTCAAGGGTCTAGGTCATGATATTAGTCTTCTTCAATTGAGATTTCTATAAGAAGAAGAATTTGTTTGGGTTTTCCTCTCAAGTGGGAGAGGCTTTGGTGTTGGTTGATGCCCTACATTCTTTGTCTCTTGTATCTTTATTATTTATGCTTTGATAGTTGTTTGATGAAGAATAGCACTATAATAACCTAACAAAAGAATATCATAATCTATTAAAGTGAAAAAGCTTTCACAAGCAGCTATCATTACTAGAGAAATCACCTAACCTTGATGCCCTAGATTTCTCAACATGGTTTCAAATCTAAGGTGCAAAAGTTAAGGAAGGGCATCTTATCAAGGGACACTCAAGGATCAAATCTCGAGGAAGGCATCAAAGCAAATCTAGAAGTCAATATCTATAAAGACAAATTCTACACTAAAAAGAAGTCTTGGAATCCTCAAGTCATCTCAAGAGACCTCAAAGACCCTTTTCAATTTGAAGGACTTATACATCAAGTTCCTTTATAGAAAATAAATACCAAGAGATTTGTCATCGATATTCTAAGGTGACCCCCCTCTCGTTAAATTAATTTCCTTACTAATGAAGACATCATCAATAATTCATTATTTATCTTCATTAACAAATGCATCATCATCAAAGGACCCAAAGAGATCTCCCTCTTTGTGGGATCAAGGATCATTCTTGAAGAAAACTATCTCCATCAAAGAGAAGTTTTTTATCCTTTATATCACTATCAACATTAATGAAGCAGTAAGAAGAAGGATCATCCTATCATGTAAATATATTTATGTCCACATATGCATTTTTCAAAATGTCTTTTTGCAAGGAAAGAAACAAATTGGTTGGGGCTTCAAACTATCTTGCATGGAAGAAAATGATAGATCTGCATCTCCTTGAAAACGAGGTTATGGAACATGTCAAAGGATCTATCACCAATAAATCAAAGGAAGATGATGAAGTACTTGCAAAGTATATGAAAGGGGAAGTTAGGGATAAAAGGATTCACATAGAATCCATCAAGGAACCCCTCAAAAGAAATCTATGAAAAATTGGTAGAGTTGTATTTCGTAAGAATTGCTAGAGAAATCATCTCATTAAGGCAATAAATTTACAGGCTAAATATATCAAGAGAAGAAGGAATAGCCTCAGAATTTATGAGGATATCTGAAATCAGGGATGAACTTCAAGATCTAGGAGACGTCATCTCTGATAGAGAAATGACTATAGTCGTACTAAATGCATTATTGGAGGAGTGGGGTAGCTTTACTTCAATTATTTATGGGAATAAAGAATCTAATCCATTCCAGGATCTATGGTCACTATGCAAGACTGAAGAATCTAGGATAAAGGGAAAATTTGATGTAGGATTAGGTGAGATAAATCAAGCGGGTGCTACTATGACAAGAAGAAAAGGAAAATTTAGAAAGTTTGGTTCTCAGAAAAAAGAAAAGGAACATGGATAAGATTAAATTCTATGGATTTCAAGAATATGGGCATTACAAAAGAGATTGTCCTAAGATCAAGAAGGAAAATAACAAAAGAGGAAGAGAAGAATCACATACCACTGAGGAAGTGGAAGAAGCTAAAAGGAAGAAGTCTAAGAAATATGAAGTAAAAGGTCTCTACTATGATTGAGATAGTATTCCTCACCTAGTTCTTTTCTAGTTTCGATTTTCAAGTTTCTTTTCTATTGCAAATTATAACTATCATGATAAGTATTATTATAAGTCACTACAAGAAAAAATGACATTGGTGAGGGGTGAAAAGTGTCACTATAAGCTCATTGGTGATGGTCAAAAGAGCCTTCGTCACCAAAAACTGAATGTCACCAAAGGTGGCGTCGCCAAAAGTATAGGTGTTGTAGTGACATTCAAAGTCTGTCACCAATAATGATTTATAATGATGGATAGTGACCGTCACCATTTCATATGAGCAATGGTGATGGACCATAGCCTCCATCACCATTTCATATGAGCAATGGTGATGGACCATAACCTCCGTCACCAAAGGTGGCATCGCCAAAAGTATAGGTGTTGTAGTGAAATTCAAAGTTTGTCACTAATAATGATTTATAATGATGGATAATGATCGTCACCATTTCATGAGCAATGGTGACAGACCATAATATTAGTCACCAAAAACTGAACATCACCAAAGGTGGTGTCACCAAAAGTATAGGTGTTATGGCGACATTTAAGGTTCGTCACGAATATTGATTATAATGAAATATAGTGACCGTCACCATTTCATATGAACAACAACGATTTATTGTGATGGATCTTTCATGACCGTCACTATTGATGGATATATATGGTGACGTTTGTTGACCATCACCAAAAGTTGCATTTCCAGAAGTATATGTGTTGTAGTGACATTCAAGGTGTGTCGCGAATAATGATTATAATGATGGACATCGAACATCACCATTTCATATCAACAACAATGATTTATGGTTACAGACCTTTGAAGGTCGTCACAATTGAAGCATATATATGGTGACATTCGTTGACCGTCACTATTTCATATCTTGGTGAGGGTCAAAAAATGTCACCAAAACTCATTGGTGATGGTCAAAAGAGTCCCTCACCAAAAATTGATCGTCGCCATTCCATATGGATGTCAGGGCACGATGGAATCAAACCACCAACCTTCTGCTTGTAAAGAAGGTGCTCTTCCATTGAGCTAACACCCTTTAAAGAATTAGACTTTTAAAAATTAAACCTTGAAACTTCATAAATTGTAAATTCTACAAATTTCAATACATTAAAGTCTCAACAATATTTTACTAAACAAGCAAAGCAACATCAATGTTGCAGGTCCCTACCTAATGGTTATGGAAATTTTTATATACCTACGGGGGGTAATATGGGGTACAAAGGGAGGTACCCTTAATATGGAGTGTTCTCCTTCCCTAAGGAGTGAATGTATGGTGTTGCCCTACCATAAGGGTTTGATAATAAAGAAGCATTTCTATATTCAGATATTATCATTTCTTGGGTTTATTTGTATTATCTTATACTTTCAAGTCAGATCTACAACAAGTGGTATCAGAGCACTTTCTTGGGCAAAAAAGTGGAGAAATTTATTTTTTTTGCAGGATTTCGGGGGCAGCGAGTTTCCAGATCGTATCTGTATATTTTGGTGCAAGATCTACAAAATATAATTGTATATTTTGATTCTATGTGAAAAAATACCCGATTTCAAAAAAAAATTCAGTCGAATCGGAGTCCAGATGAAGGAGATATCGTTGATTTAAAAATCAGTGGGGTTGCAGACAATTTTTCAGGGAAGCACATTTGCGGCGCAGATCTGGACGTCCTGGTGCAATATCTACAAAATATAATTGTAGATCTGGATTCTATGTGAAAAAATAACCAATTTCAAAAAATAAATCGGTTGAATCGGAGTCCGGATGAGGGAGATATAGCTTATTTAAAATCAACTCTTTTTGCAGAAATTTTGGTGACGACCGGAGAGTTGCAGCACAGATCTGAAATTCCAGTGCCTAGATCAAGATTTCTATCATATGGGTAGATGCAGAATGATTGTTCCATTTATGAAAACAGGTCATAATAAGGATTCTGAGCAATATTGACTAAACTGTGACAATTTCAAATTTTCGCCAATTTTTTTTTGTGATGGCGGGCCTAGGTCTGAATTTGAGTGACTTGTATAAATTTGATGGCTCTCATCCAACCAAATGGATAGAAAAAATGAAGAAATTTTTTCAATTGTATTACATCATGGATGATGAGACTCAGTTGAGTATGGGAAAAATAAATTTAGACAATGAAAGAAGGCAATGGTGACAAGGGAATCAATGTGGCTATGGAAGGTTCTTGACTTGGGACGCCTTCAAAAAAGCTCTTATGGACCACTTTGAATGTAAAACTAATCTTGTGGATAAGTTCAAATAGACAGACACACAGCCTAGCAAAGATTTTATTTTTACAGGAAAGAAGGAAACCAAGGAAGTTAAAGGGTTATTTTCTACTGGTATCTCCTTATTACAGGTTCATGGATTGATTCAGAAAGAGAAGATCATTATTTCTATAAATCCTAGCTGCAATCATAATTTCATCAATGTTAATTTGGCAAAAAAATTGCAAGTTCCCGCAAAACACATTGAAAATACACAGGTGAATGATAAGGATGTCCAAGTGTATAAGGATTTGAAGATTTCTATGGATAAGTATGTGTTGCATGGTGATTTTTATATTCAGAGATAGATAATATGGATGTTGTTTTGGGATACCCGTGGATGGAATCAATGTGTACTATAAATATTAATGTGTAGAAGAAATTCCTGAAGCTCTGGTATAAAAAGAAGAAAATTACATTACAGGATATTT
>APFE030340266.1:381828-452256 GCA_000404065.3 Pinus taeda
AAAAAAAAAAAAAAAGAAATTTCCACTTGGATCCCAGACTTTTTTCTGGAGTTGTCCATAATCTCTACTCCTTCATTTCTGCCGCATGTCAACTGCTTCCTGCTTCATCTTCCTTCTCTGGTCAATCATCAGGTTTATGTCTTGACTGATCACCTTTTCTGATGCTGCCAACTTTTGCCTTCTGGTCTGCTTCAACATCATCTTCCTTATGTTCTCAATCTTTGTTTCCAATAGATCTTCTTGCTGGTCTTCTTCATTAATTCTTCCTTCCTGCTTTAGCTTGTTGCTGTTGTCCGGCTGCATCTTCCTTTGTTTCACACATTTAGACTGTGTGTCTCCTTTCAACCGTATTTCAACTTGTTGTTCTGGACTTTCTTCTTTCATCAACATTTTAGTGTGTTGATTTAACTCCTTCAAAGAGTTTTCAAGTTTTTCCTTTGCATCATCTATTCTAATAATGCTTCCTTTCCCTGGTCCACAGTTGTGAACTTCTTCCTATGCTTCTGCTTCCTTTACTGCAGACCTCTTGCAGTCTTCATCATTTTAGCCATTTCTCCAGTAACTCTAGATCCTTCTCCCATACATTAGCTTCTTGATGAGAGATTCTTTCTTTTTCTCCTTGATCCTGTTGTTGACTTCTTGTCATTATCAGCTCTTCTTCCTTTTCTTCACCTTTTTCTAGTTGAATTTCTACTTCATGTCATCTTCCTTGAGGTATGTTTTTCAGGTTGATCAACTCAACATCTCCCATGGTTGACTCAATCATGCCTATCATCATGAAAAGATGATGATCTTTTACTATGTTTTCAGAAATCATAGTCTCTTCTTCATGAACTTCTTTGACAATCTTCATTGGTTGTCCTTTTTCACCTTTATATGTTGCTTTCACTAATATTTTTGAGCTCTCATCTTCTATGCATTTTTCTCTTCCAGGACTGTCAACTACACTCCATGTGGGTGATACTAAATCACTTGAAAATAATGTTGAGGAGCCATTGGGTGGAGAGGAACAATAGCTAGGACCACATGCTTCCTGCCAAGAAACGTCTCTACCAACTATGGGCAACCCTATTATTGATACATTAGCCAGCTCGGTGGAATCAGAATGTCCTGATGTGACAGGGTGATTGTTGTTTCCCAAAGTTAAATTTTTCAAATTTCGAGTTTATTTTAATGCAGTAAGATTACCTCTATCACCGTGAAGACAAGATGTTGGCAACTTAACCCTTCCTTCAATTGATTTTATGTCCCCACCTGCCAACTTTTGAAGGAAACCAGCTTGATGTGCATCCCAAACCATGGGAGCAGAACAGGGTTGATCACTACATTTGATGGCATTTCCACCAGGTTTCTGTTGACCAAATGAAATATTAAACGATGATTTGTCTTCCCCTACCTATCAAATTGATACTTCCACGTCATTTAAATCCTCTTTGACCTCTTCTGTCTCTCTCAGGTTGCTCTTGAAAAGTTGCACATCCTCTATAGAATATCTTTTAGATGTTATATCTTGAATTAACGAATTCTTTTCTACTGATAAAACACTCTTCCTGATGCTCATATGGCCTTCTTGCATACCTGAACTTCCTTCGAGGGGTAACATTGTAGCCAAGATTTCTGACAACGGTGTATGCAATGTTGGAAGATTATGTGGAACATCAATTACTTTATTTGCATCTTTCCCATAAGGTTGTGTTTCCATGGTTCCATCAGTTTTACCTTCTGTCACCAGTTCAACCTGTTTCTCTGAATTTCCTTCTAGTCTTCCTATCAACATTTCAGTATATCTCCTTGAGCTTCCTTCTAGTCTTCCTGTCAACATTTCAGTATATCTCCTTGAGATTTCCTCAAGGTTTCCTGTTAACATTTTAGTATGCTGATGCAAGTTTTCTTCTGAACTTTTGAGACCCTCATACAATCTCACCTCTTCCTCATCATCATCCAGAGGTATTCCTTCCTTTGGCTTGCAGATAACTTCATTTGCTCCTCCTGCTTCTTCAAGCATTTTGCTCTGAACAATTTTTCCTGTGGCATCTTCAATTCATATCCTTGACACAAATAATTTGAGTTCCTTTGTCCATAAGACAATCTCCTTTTGCTTCCACCTCATCTGTAATTAGTTCCAAATCACCTTCTTTCATTTTAGTGGAAAGGACCATCCTCTTTTCTGGTCTTCTAGTTCTCGTAGCAGCTCTGTCAATATCTCCAATCTTGCTTTCATGTCAGCGAGTTGCTTGTCAAGCTCCTCTTGACTCATCCTCTTCATGCCATTTGTCTAGGCATTCTTTCCTCTATAGTGTCTTTCTTTAGAACCTCTACAATGATCTTCCATCATCTTTGTCTTCATCCTCTCTTCTTGAGCTCCTCTCTCCACTGCAATAAGCCTCTGCAACAGTAAGTCCTCCTTACTACAATCTTACCTCACTAAGCTCTTCGCACTCAGTCTTTTGGTAAGCATGGTCCTCTTTCTGGAACCTTCTCTTGCACAACAGCTTTTCTCCTTCTAGGCTTCTGCAAGCTCTCACTCTCCCTTGAAAACACTTCAGTTTTCCTCTCTGTCCAATCTCTTTTTGGATACTTCAGGTCCATTGTCACTTCAGAGTGCTTTCTTTGCTCTACTTTTCCCTTTTGCATGCTACTGAAAACCTTCAATCACAGTTTATCAACTCAGTTAAAACAAATATCATCATATATATATATATATTTTATGATCCCTGCAGGATCATGTCCATCTACATTTTGCACGCGTTGTCTCAAATTATTTTATTTCTGCAAATTCTTTCTTTGAGAGTAAAACTCTTCTCCTCTCTGTTCTGCTATGTGTTTGGATTTAATATCTCCCTTAAGAATAAAATTCTCAGCTCTCTCTCCTATCTTTCATTTCTGTTATCTTTGACCTTTATTTTTCTTGGCCATTTTCCATCTACAACTTTTCCTTGGAGTATTAATCACATCCCATCTTTGTTATCTTACCTCCTTGCTACTGTCAGCTTCTGTTTTTTTCCAAGACCTGCTTTCTCACTGTGCAACCTTTGAACCCTTGCACACAAAACACACTTGTTTTGTCCTTTTGTCCTACTAATATTTTTTATTACTAGCTTTGTCTTGTCATCAGGTGTTGGCTACCAAAATTTTCACTTCCTCTGTCAACTTTAATCTTCACCCTTGATCTTCCATCACACCGTTCATCTAACAATTGCAAAAGTTCACGCTTTTGCATGTTCTGCTACAATTCTCTAAGAACTTTCTAGAAGTTCTTCTATAGTCTCACTGTTGTAATCTGGTACCAAACTTCATTCATTCAACATGTTGTTGTTTCCATACCTCTGTAGCCTTAAATCCTCAAAAGAAAACATCTCTTCACAGGAAATTTCTTCCTTAACCTGCTCTGGTACTAAAAATGATGCAAACTTATGGCTGCAAACCAGTGTACATTATCGGGATTTAAATTCCCCCTTAATGGCCAATAAATTTCATATCTCCATCATTCTTTGCTGGCACAGGTTGGGACTTTAAGAAAGGCTTGAGTCTATTCGCAAGGAAGTCCTCTCCAAAAGCCTCAAATGTTATCTGTATTTATTTCAACTTCAAAAAAATATTTGATGGGATCTCCAGATGAAACACATGTGATTACCTTTGGTTCATCTCCACTTAAGCTAAAGCATTCCATAACTGGTTTCCCAACATCGGCATTGTCAGAGTCAACTTACACAAAAAGGATCTTTCCCTTAAATGCTTTTACAGCTTCTTGAAATGATGGGATGACCTCTTCATAATCCTTGGCAACTACAAAGAGTAGGGTTTGGTTCTTTATAGAACTGTCAACTATCGTATTATCACCTTCTCCGGTGAAGGTCGTCACTAATGGGAGCTTGTTTGCAGAGGCGAACTCAATTACAGAAGCTTTCTCGAATTTTCCATCAAAATGGGGTATTTTCAGGTACCTTCTTCAATAATACCAATGTTTCCCTCTTTGTCTTTGTGTTAATGCCAAGAACAGCGACTACGCATTCACTAACTGTTTGAAAAAAGAACACATCATCTTCTTGCCTTGACGCTGCTTCAACTTCTTATTTTCAGTGCCCTCTAATGAGTCAAACAAACCAACAGCAGCTGTGGTCCCTGAGTCCAATAGAGTTTCTATATCCTCAGTTGTGATGAGATCAAATACCTCAGGTCTAGTTTTGTTTTTCCACCTCTCAGGCAAGGTTTCGAGATCTTTTGAGTGGATCCCTAATCAATAGAATTATTGGTTCATTTACACCTATATGGTGACTTCCGTGAGCTAGAAATTAACAAACACCACACAGAGACTTCCCATGGTGATTCCAATGACATTAACAATTTATTACTGACTCTGGATTTAACCTATGACAGGTTCCTCTGATACAACATACAAAACTTGATTCATATCAATCAAAATGATTTCTGTGCCAGAAAGGTATTCAAACCCTTCTACAGGAACCTCATAATTCTTGTGCCATTAACTACCAGGGGAAACCCATTCAATGATCACAATTCATGCATTCAAACATCGCCATTTCGTATTACAGGGATTGCACGCAAATTCCTACGCAACATTTCATATATTCATTAATCATTTATTGACCATCACATAAATCACACAGAGATTTCTGATTAGACACTTACACACTTGTCCAATTGACCATTGGGAGATCAAGTCACAGAAGAACATAACTATTATAAATTTATTATGTAGAATCTTTATTAGCATATTATTGTTACCTCAACAGCCTGATCATACAAGGATGGGTGTGCTCTGCCTTGGCTCTCTCTATCTATTAGACCTCCCCCCATTCGATCTATCTCCCCTCTCTCCTATTACATTCTTCGAATATATCTTCTATACCTAGGATTCTGAACTGGTTATGATTCAGTTCCACCTTTTCCTCAACTGGATCTTGATATCCCCAATGACCCACAAACCTTTAACTAACACCTAAATTAGGATTTCTTATCCATACAAAATATCACGTGACTAGATCTAATCAGGTTCTCAAACATTCGAGAACACTTACAATTCAAGGCTATTAATAACTTATAAAAATACATTTGATCGACCCTAGGAAACCAACTTCCTAGTAATACCAGCAACCCCCTAAGCTAACCTAGATATAATTTGGTACTTGAGCCAATGCTCCTGCATCAAACCAACATGCAATTTGGAATTTCACAAGTCTGCACTCCAAACATGATAGCAACCAATAAATAAAAGAAAGACTTGGACAGAAAGAAATAGCTTCACCTTCATTCTTGAATTTCTTCTGTTTATTTGAATTTGACTAGTGACATTCTTTATCTGACAAGGAATCAAAATCATCACTAGTATTAAATTCATCCAACACGGACTTTGGATATCCCACTGACATCTGCATTTTTGTTTCCATGCCTGAAAACCATGGAGTTTCCTATCGATGGTAGAATAAGATGTGTGCTTGCTGCTCAAGAACACATTTGTTATGAACCATTGTTACCTGACAGAAACCAAAGAGACAACACAATATCAGTGTACACAAAATCCCCTACTGAAATATAATCATAACTTAGCAAAGAAGTCTAAAATATGTTCTTAATTAATAAACTTTGTATTTGGAAATATTTTTTCTTTAGATTTAGAAAAGACTGTTGTACAAGGCTTCTGTCTATTTATCGAGGCAATTATATCATAGCATATGTCACAGAGTAGCAATCTATAGTACCTAAAGTAAAAAGACAAATTTGCTCAAGAAAATAGATTTAGAAAAGAGCTTTTAAAACTATAAGTTTGTCATCAAAGCTTTAATTAATTTAACAACAAACTACTTGGAGTTTGAAAATCAAAATCATTCATAGGAAACAAATAGGACAATGACCAAAGTTGTTATTCATACAAATAAAGCTAGAATCACTATTGCCATGTAGATCACTGAAATTTGGGCAATGGTCTAACAAATAGAACTTATTTGCTGGGAAGACTCATCAATACCATCATTTTTTTTCCACGGTATGTTGTGTCTCTAGATCCAGATTAGATAGCTTTCCATTCTCAAGTTCTACCTTTCAAGTACTAATTTCTGGCTCACCCTTTAAAACACGATTCTACCACTCCATTTTATTTTGTTTTGTCAAGAGAATTGGCAAGACCTTCCCATCATCTGTTTTACATCATGAAATACATTCCATCAATCATATAAAGAATAACAAATACACAAGAAAGGCCAAAGATGTGCTTGTTGTATACCTATGTTCTAGGAATCATCTGACCTGTAAAGAGATCACCCTAAAAAAATAACATTCATGTGGAATTTACAATTTTTTTTTAAATCAAGCTCTAAGTAAAGAAATCAAAATATGAACATCCTTTTAATCAATAAAATCTCTGACTTAAAATAAAAGTGGCCTAGAATTGAATGTTATATCAACAATGTCAAGTAACTAACATCGAGTGAGAAATACAAGCCATGCATATTGGATTAGTGAAATAATTGATCTGGTAAAGCTCAAAAATAGATGACTTATAGCTAAGAAATGCAAATAAATGACTTAGAACTAAACATGAGGTTGGCCCTTTCAACCCTGTAATTAAATAACTCTTCTTTATGTCACTTACCATTAAATTTTTTCTAATACCAGGTGGAAGTGGTATTGTAACATTAACCTCTAATAGTTTGTCTCCACTACTACTTCTCAAGATTTGATCCATTACCAGTGTTTGGGGCTAGATAAGATACACGCAAAAACCATCAACATGAAAATGAAATCTAGATCCACAAATTGAAATAGACTGTGGGATACCTCATTCTTGCAACATGATTATCTTATCATGAACAATAAAATAATAAATCATGAGAGATGTAATTTTTGTCACATTTTGACAATGAAATCTTTTACATATTCTATGAACAATTGATGAAAAAAGTCAACTAAAGCTTGTCAGCATCAGGATTATAGTAAAACATAAAAGTACCACTCCAACACATATATAATCCTAAACATAAGTATCTATACATATAAGTATTTATTGAGGACATTGTATTTTGTGAAAATATGGAAATCAAATCTTTGAAATAATGCAATTTATGGTACCACTTCTTTACAAAGTGCATTAAGGAATTTCTTCAAAGTTCAAAGTTCAAACAATTAACATTTAGCCTAAAAAAGCTCAAATTTGAAAGGAGATAACCCAAATATGTACAGTATATATCTCACATTTATATATCCTAATTTCTAGACATTGAAATGACACTTTTTAGCATACTATTGTGAATTCAACCCAAAATGCTAGAAAAAAATATTGATGGTCATTTTGCTAATATAGAAGTTTTATACATGCATTTATTTAAACAGTTAGCTTGCAATCTCAAACATATCTAAGGATGCACACAATACGTTGCATCTTTAGTGTTGGTGTATGAACTTGAGACAATGAAGTCCAACATTTAATAGTTTTCCTACAATATTCACTAGCCGAATAGGTGAACAATAGTATTGTAGGTATGTGTTATGAATATATGTATTGCAGGCCAATAAGAGTATGGTTGGAATAGTCATGTCTAACCCTTCCAAGTTTACCTATAATTTGGAATGGTCTAATAGGTGAACAATAGAATTGTTGGTGTGCATTCTGCATCACTTACCTAAATCCAACACCTACAGCATATAAATTTCAAAGAATATGTCTAGAAATGGTAGGTAATTTGCGAAATGATAGAGTTGGGTTGATTATTTTTGGAGAAGACTAGATTCTTACATTGTTCAATGTAAATTCATGACACTTTGCCAAGCTTAGATGGAACAAAAAGGAACCAAACTAGAAGGTTATTTAAAGAATCCTTACTTAGCCAGGGTAAAATGTTAGCCCTTTTTTGTCAAAAAGCATAAATGTAAAAACTATAAGAAATTCAGTGAAGAGATTGTAGAAATGTTCTTATCAAGCCACTAACGTAAACAAAGCTAAGAAATATTACTTTGTAAAAGAGATATTCATGGTCAAATTAACAAGAAAGTGACATTTTAGCATAGTTAATGCATTAATGTTGTTGTTACCATATTTGGCCCAAACAATAAATAGAAAAAAAACCCATTTTCAATTTAATAGGAGTATGCTAGGCAAATAATCTCATAATAATACCCATCATTGAACATTCTGACCCACTAAATCACTTTTACACCATTTTGAAGTCCTTCAACAAAGTACTTAAAAGTTGTGAACATCGTCATAACAATACTTCTAGTTATAAAACAAGAATTTCAAGCTTGCCTCTGTTTTATGATATGGATATTTGTCCTTCAAATAGAGTTATGTGGCACAGAACCACTCCTTAAGAAAAAATGTGGTCGTAAATGCATGTTGAACTCTCTTAGCACAAATATGCTCTTAGTATGGTATAGGATTCTCAGACTAGTCCCAGGTTTAAGGGTGCCAAAGACTTTAGATTTTAACTATGATATGGTGCACGCTTAGCTTCAAGACAACATATTCTTTTGGAATTTCATGTTGGGAAACCCCCAAAATCTGTTTCCAGGAAAACTCAAGTTAAATGAATTTTTTTTTGTATAATAATTGTGATTCATATGAAGAATCATGGGGGAATCACTCACAGCTAGACCCTCTCTCTGATCAGCTGAGCTCCCTCCTGGATCAATATGGGCTCATAGATGTTCCCATGAATAAGAAGATGCCAACTTGGCATAACAGATGGATTGGAGAAGTTTCCCTTGGTAGAAGGCTTGACAAATATCTCATTCAAGAAGACCTTCTCCATACCCTCTCCATCTACAGGCAATGGGTGGGCTCGGGGGCTATTTCATATCACTCTCCCATCTACTTGGAAGTGGTTGGCTCTTCTAGAAAACCCAGTGCACCTTTCAAATTTAACTCTACTTGGTTAAAGGACCCTGAATATAGTAAGTTGGTTACGGATTTCTAGTAAGCCCAACCCCCTTAAGAGATTAACTATTGAATGGACAAAAAGGAAAAAAGCTAGGGATGACCAATCCTTTACAGACATCGAAGCCCAATTGGCCTCCTTAACGGATGATAGTGGGCTTGGTTACTTATCCACCGAAGCTAAGCTACATCTAGTTGAGTTGGAGACTCAGAGATCTAAGATCCTCCTTAACCGGGAAGAATCATGGAGACTTAGAAGCATAGCAATCTAGCTCCAAGCGAGGGATGGTAACACAAAATTCTTTCATAAATTCATAAATGGAAGAAAAGCTAGCAATACAATCTGGCAGATGCCCCTGGACTAGGACCAGATAGCCAACACTCACTCTCAGCTTGCCCTTCTTGGTATCTCTCACTTCAAGCAACTTTTCAAAGCCCCCCATGCCACTTCTATTACTAAAATCATTAACATTGTTGGCCATTTCCCTGGGTTTGTGGAACTGGATGGAATGGAGGACCTTACAGAACTTGTCTCCATGGGGGAATTAGAAAGCACTCTCAAGTGGTTCAAGAAGGACAAAAGTTTGAGACTGGATGGTTGGCCTGTGGAATTCTTTATTGCTTTCTTTGATATCATTGGACTAGACCTTCTTGGAGTGGTGGAAGAAAGTCAAACTCTATGCCGCATATATGCCCCCATAAACTCCACATTTATTACCCTCATTCCCAAGACAGACTCCCCTACCTCCTTCAATGACTTTTTCCCTATATTCCTCTGCAACTGTCTCTAAAAAAGTATTGCAAATATTATAGCAAATCACATCAAGCCAGTCCTATCTGAACACATATCTCAGGAGCAATTCACCTTCCTCCAAAATAGACATATTCATGAAGCCATTAGTTTTGCCTAAGAGGCCCTCCACTCCATTAAGATGAAGAATCTAAAAGGGGTGGCACTCAAAATTGACCTCTCAAAGGCATTTGATAAGGTTAGCTCGTTATATTTAAGGATGATACTCACCCACGTAGGTTTCCCTCCAGAATTTATCAGATGGACTATGGGATGTATTACATCAGTTTCTTTTGCATTCCTTATAAATGGCTCAACCTCCCATTCCTTTCAAGCGGAGGCGGGGAATCAGGTAGGGTTGCCCCTTATCCCCCCTACTATTCCTTCTAATTATGGAAGGCTTGAGCAGACTGATTGTAATTGAGAAGCAAGCTGGGAGACTTCAGGGCCTCAATATCACTGATCAATGCCTTTTAACTCATCTACTTTTTGTTGACGATATACTCATATTCCTTAATGGGGGAATTCAGGACATCATCACTCTCACAGAGATATTAAAACTTTTCAGTGCTGCTACAGGAATGGAAATAAATAGGGCAAAATCCACTATATCCTTCTCCTATTGCACTCAACAAGAATCTCAACTAGCTCTTCAAAATTTCCACTACCAAATCTTGGCTCTGAAGGACGGTCTGAAGTACTTGGGATTTAGGATTAAAGCAGATAGTTACAAGATAGTAGATTGAACCTGGTTGATCTCAAAGCTAGAAAAAAAGATTAAATATATGGAGTAATTACTTACTATCCAAAGCCAGAAGACTGGTGCTCATAAAAGCAGTGCTAGAAGTAACCCCAGTCTTTTGGATGTCCATGGCCTGGATCCCCCTAGGGATTCTACATAGGATCCAACGAGTTTGCAGCCATTTGCTGTGGAAGGGACAGAAAGAAGGAAAGCCTTTTTCTTGGGTCAAATGGAGCCAGATTACGACACCCAAAAAATGGGGCGGTTGGGGTCTAAAGCACCTCTCGAATTTTGCACAAGCTCTGGCTGCAAGACTAGGTTGGCTCCTCCTAAAGCATAAGACCCTTTGGTCGGAGGTGGTCATCCAAAAATACATTTGGCCTAGCACAACACTGGACTGGCTAAGATGACCTACATGGAACAGGAAAGGTATATCAGTTATCTGGAGGGCAGTAATCAACACCCTTCCCATCATTAAAAGGGGCCTTATCTAGAGGATTAGGAATGGTGAGTCAGTCCGGATCGTGATTGATCCTTGGATTGGTAGCAGAAATGCCTACTAACTCCCACAAGAACTAATCACACTTCTAAACCACAATGGTGTCCATTTCATCTCACAAATTGGATACCCTCGTAACTCTACCATCTTCCAGCAAGCATTGCACATAGGAGAGGCATGGAACATCCCATATCAATGGAAAAGACAGTGGAGATTTTTTCTGCAGACTTTAACAGAATCCCATGTGCACCTAAGAGAAGAGGAGGATGAATTGATCTAGGGATATACCAAGAATGGGCACTACTCCTCCAAGTAAGGGTATGATATCATACATGCTAAGCACAAGCCAGACAAACTGATGAGCTGGTGGAGCCATCTTTGGAAGTTAAAAGCCCCTCCATGCATAAAATTACTGATGTGGAACATCGTAATGGATAAAACACCTACAAGGGCAAACCTCAGAAAACAGACTTTCCTAGGCCTGACTTGGTGTGTTTTATGCCATGCCAAGGAGGAATCAAATCACCATTTGTTCCTCACTTGCCCCACTCCCCAACTACTCTGGTCTCAAATCCGGCATGCACTAAGTATCAAGCATTCCTCGAGTGGGGTCGATATCCCAAATGCTTAGGAAAGATGGTGGGAAGCTGCAACTGAGCCGAGATCTAGGAATCTTTCGCTTCTAGTTAATTGGCACATATGGATGTGCTGCAATAACATTATTTTTAGGGACTGGAATATAATCTGGTCTCTGATTCCACCAAAAATTTGTTCGAGCTATGGGGATATCCCAGCAGATGAACAAGTTTTTAGAACTCAGAACATCACATTGGAACTGATTGACAAAGCACACCCCTAGGCATAGTTTGATGGGGCCGCACAAGTACAGGGATGTGGAGGAGGCATTATAATTTATCTATCAAACACACATTACTTTCACATTTGCATGGGGTTGGGATAGGTTACAAATAATTTTGCAGAGTTTCTTACTCTCCGACATGTTTTACATTTTACAATCCTCAAACGGTGCAGACACATACAAATTTTTTGGAGATTCCAAAATAGTCATAAACTGGTTCAAAAACACAACAACTTGCTATGCATATACTCTTATAACTATTTTGGATGATATTTTTTTTCTCAAGACACATTTTGATCATATCTCATGCACTCATATTTAGAGGGAGCATAATGAAGGTGAAGACAAGCTATCAAAACAAGCAACGCATCATCCTCGAGAATGGATGATCACAGAGCACACACCTGAGCGGACCTATCAGTTTTTCCACAGACCATATATAGATCAGGAACTTCGAAGGGCAAAAAGACCTTAATAACAACAGTCTTTATCTACACAATTTTTCTATTATGTAATTATCACTTTTTGGCAACAGAACAGTAATCACCATTGGTGAATTTTTTAATATGTAATTATTTATATATGTACAGCAAACACTAGCACATCCAACAATGTCTTTTTGTAGAACTTATAGTTCATAACTCCACACAGCTGACTATGGTCACAATACTTGCATATGCCTATGGCATTTATAGCATGTAATTTTCAACAAATTAATGGAAATTATGATATTTTCTCCCCGGGGAAAAAAATTAGTTGTGATTCATATGGATGCACATTAATATATATGTTTTTTTTCATAAATTTGAATAATTTATGTTTTTTGTGGTGACCTTTTAGCATAGTTAATGCACTAGTACTGCTACTACAATATTTGGCCCAAATAATAAACAAGAAAAACCCATTTTCAATTTAGTAGGAGCATATTGGGCAAATAATCTCACAATAATACCCATCATTGAACATTCTGACCCACTAAATCACTTTTACATCCTTTTGAATTCCTTCAACAAAGTACTTAAAAGTTGTGAACAATGTCATAACCATACTTCTAGCTATAGGACAAGCATTTCAAGCTTACCTCTGTTTTATGATATTGATATTTGTCCTTCAAATGGAATTATGTGGCATAGAACCACTTTCACCCTTAATAAAAAATGTGGTTGCAAATGCATGTTGAACTCTCTTAGCACAAACATTCTCTTAGTATGGTCTAGGATTCTCAGACTAGTGTCAGGTTTAAGGGTGCCAAAGACTTTATATTTTAACTATGATATGGTGCATGCTTGGCTTCAAGACAACATATTCTTTAGGAATTTCATGTTGGGAAACCTCCAAATATATTTCCAAGAAACCTCAAATTAAATGGAAATTTTTTTGTGTAATGGTTGTGATTCATATGGATGCACATTAATGTATATGTTTTTTTCCTAAATTTGAATAATTATGCATTTTTTGGTAAACTATTTTTTTTTATCTAGTTTTTATCTAGTTCTGATTTGATTTGACAGCAAAAAGAACTCAGGAACTTTAGAGGATAAATCAATATCCTCCCCAACCAAGTTCAATTGTCGCTTGTGATGTGATTGTTGTTCATGAGACAATTGTTGATCTGTACAACACATGTATATATTCTTGGAATATTATCTAACTATGAATATGGAAGTGTTCAGCTATCTTTTTTAGGACATTGTATTTATGGAAATATGGAAGTCAAATCTTTGAAATCACACAATTTATGGCAGTGGTAAGTTGGAAATCAAATCTGAAATTTCATATTTTTGGACAGTGGAGAACTCCATATGTGTGTAAGAACTGAAATCCATGAACACAGTCACAACTCATCATATAATGTTGTAAGTTCTCCAAAACCCTTGATAGAGAAAACCAATAGAAACCTTACCTCCACCAAAGATATTTCAAAAAGATATTCAAAAGTATTAATTGTTGGAGTATCTTTGGTGGAGCCAAGGTTTCTCTTGGTTTTCCTTATCTAGGCTTTTTGAAAGCATGGAGAATTATATGATACGTTGTGATTGTGTTCATAGGTTTCATTTATTCTTTATATATATGAAGTTTTCGAGTGAATGCTCTAAGAAACACTAGCATCTTAAGACAAAAACACAAAGTACAAAGAAGATTGAACGCGAGAGAGAGAGAGAGAGAGGGGGGGGGGAGAGAGAAAGTAGCACTACTCTTACATCTCTAATCCAAGTATGAAAAGGAATATGCACAAGTGCATGATAACCTATAATAACAACTAAATCCTTTATTTATATGAGAGGTAAAGGGGCTTTACAATAACAAGTGGACCTAGTCCACTACAAGCAAACTTGCAAGACACAAGTAGGTCCACCCATGTGAAACACTCTACTCTAAGTGACATGTGTGAGGCTCAAAAGTGACAATGATTAACAAGCAAGGCCTCCATGGCATGAGCACTACTCCCCAAGGTCTAATAATCCTCCAAAGGTCCAAAGCTCCAATGCATATCCATGGTCATGTGTCTCCTTAAGGACAATGCATATCCAAGGTCATGTGCCACCTTAAGGACTCCCACACCTACATATCCACTCCCTCAACCCAAGAATCCACATGTCAAGTGTAAACCTCCATGCAAGCAACCAAGCAACCCCATGTTATCTAAGGCTCAATAACCTCCTCTGAAATACCCAACTCTACTCCAAGCACATAAACTGCCTTCATGCATCAACAACATGAAGTCACCAAGCTCCATAGTTATCCAACACTTCGAGGAAGAATGCCTTTCAAACATCCAAACAAGGTCTAGCAGCAAATAGTAAACCACCTCCAATTTCCAAGTCCATCATGGAAGAGCATGGTCCAACCATAACCATGCACCCCACATCTCACAAAGCACCCCCAAGGCCCAAACATGGTGTAAATATTTTCAAAGTAACCCGAAAAGCTAAAAATTATGTCCCTCTCATCATGAAATCCTTTGTAAATCCATGCATATTTAGTTACAACTTTCACTCATAAGTGTCACTAATCAAAGTTTACAGCTCCTCTTTTCTACAAAAAGTGGGAAGACTAACTATAAAATTACCATTAGACATTGGAGTAGAGGTTTTTTATGAAGGTAGTCTGAAAGAGACCGTTTGGGGCAAGGGCAGTATCCATACTGGCTTGGTCCTCAGTTGACATATGTACCTTGACGAAGTTGTTTGTGATGTGTGCTATTGCATGGATTTTGGAACAAACTATTTGGGGTAGGTAGAATCCACATTGTTGTTGATTTGACCTGAGTTGGCATCCATACCTTCTCAGAAGATGATTCTCACAATTTGAACTCCAAACACAAACATGCTAACATTATAGATGGAATTTAGTTGACAGAAAACAAGGCTCTAACCCAAAGTGCTCCCTCTCATGAGTTAAAAAAGCCCCGAAAGACATCATGTGCTACATTCATCTCCCAAATGAAACTTAAAAGACTCATGTGTACCTTAGTGATTATGGGTATTGCTTGGCCCACGACCCCTTATTCACAATCTCCCAACTTTTACAATGCCTCAAATCCACTATAACAGACGTATTTGAGAATAATTTACTGAATTTGACTACCAAATGGTAATTTACCTGTAATGGTTTTAACTTTTACTTACCAATGAATGAAGGGTGGCCTTTACTGAGTAACTGTGATTGTTAAATTTATTCACCTTGTTTCCATCACTTGTATTCCTATTGTGTTATTACTTTCTAAAGAAAAACAAGATCTCCTTGAAGGTTAAGGTTAATGATATAATGTGTTTTCTCATTCCATTGTAAGAACACTCTAACCATGAAAATATTTTCATGTTGTGCACTATGTATTGTTAAATCCAATGATTGAATTATTACTTTGTGAAGGGTTAAATAATACATTATATTGATTGTCTTTTCGATATTTACTTATATGTTTTCATTTGAAATATGGTATATCAAACTTATGGAAGTATATGTAGTATAGTTATCATTGAAGAAAATGAAGTAGAGATTTGGTTTATAGACAAATATATGAACATTTAGAAATATCACTAACCAATGAGCGAGATTTTTGTAACACCTTTAATTCTTTTGAGTTATCCTCTATTGCAATAGTGTTTCAAAGTGTTTTATTCTTTTCTCATAGATAAGATAGTTCATTCATGTCCTATACCTTGCACATATAGTGTTAGTATCTCATGACCTTGACAACCAACGGCGCATCTTCCATATTGTCCCTCAATTTGAACCTATAAATTTGAAATATTTTCTCTTCCTTGGTGTTAAGACTTTCAAAGAATTTGTAACAAAGCACTATCTCTTAAGATTTATGTAAGTGTTGACAATTTCCAGAACTCGATGTTCCTTTTTATAAATTATTTTGAGAAACACACTATAAGGTGGCAAGCTACACCACATAATAGATTTCCCGCAATTTATATGCCATGATGTAAGTACTTTGAAAATTCCACCCAACATAAGAAATACACATTGTGAAAAATTAGAAGACCATTAAATCTTCTTCAAATAAGAATGTCTAGCTAGTTGTAAGGGAACTTATTGAACTTTATGAGGCTTGATTGAACATCATTACACCTATATAAAGCCAGCAGATAGGAATTTTCAAATCTATCCAGTCCGAGCCCTTACTGTATGCCACACCCCTCTTGATATTTAGATTAAGAGGGTCAGCAAAGAACATTCAAATTCATAGACCATGTCATTAATACAGATTGATTAGGGATGATAAGAAAATTTGTTGGGAAATTAAACTATCTTAAGAATCTAAAACAATAGAGTTGTATTCACAAAGGCCAAAGCAGGGGGAAACCAACCATTCAACAAGCACCAATCTCTAATGCCCTGGGAAAAAAATTAGCCGTGGGAAAAAATTAGCCCTATGAAGACTGCTAAACTCTGAGCTGATTGATGTCCTCCTTCTACAAGAAACCCTGGGTCAGGCTAGTTTTATCACACACCTGCTCGAATCTTGGCTTCCTGGGTGGACTTTTCACTCTCTAGATGCAAATGGCCATTCTACGGGATTGGGCCTGGGGATAAACTCCCGCTCCATTAGAATCTGTAACATCTAGGGGAGCATTGGGCACATCGGGGCAGACATCTACTCTCCCGAACTTGAATCAGAGATCAGGATCATTAACATTTATGGACCCTACCATAGTCGGGAATAATACTGGATCTGATTACTAAACTCTAACATTCTACAATAGGACAATCTTATTCTGGGGGGAGACCTAAATTTTTCCATTAGTTTTGCGGAATCATGGGGTCACAATGCTCAAAGGGACACTCTCTCAGATTTCTCTGAGAACATTATGGAGGATAATAACCTTATTGATATCCCTTCATCCAAAATTCAACCTACTTGGAGGAACAACAGAACTAGAGAGGACAACCTTTCTAGAAGGCTTGATCGGTTCCTCATAAAGGAGCGTCTGCTAAACATGGGACATAGAATTAGACACTGGGTTGGTTCTAGGGACATATCTGATCATAGACCAATCTACCTGGAAATAAGTGGAGGAATGAATAGGCCTAGAGCCCCCTTCAAATTTAACTCTGCCTAGCTAAGAGATGCAGACTACACTAGGTTAGTCACTGAAATTCGGAAGGCCCATCCCCCATAGGCCAAAGGGAACATTACAGAAGGATTCACTCATAACCTGAGGGAATTGAAGAGTCTATCCAAAATATGGGTTCACAAGAAGAGAACGCGAGAGGACCTTATCCTCAAGGCTACTGAAGAGGAGATAGAGGTCTTCGAGAATGAACATGGAGGGATCTACTCCTCCCTAGAACAGAAGGACAAGATTACATCCCTACTTTCCAAGAGGAGTCAGATACTAAAGGATCAAGAAGAAAGTTGGTGTCTAAGAAGTACAACTATATGGCTTATGGAAGGGGACAATAATATAAAAGTTTACCACAAATTTGCGAATGGGCGCAAGTCCATCAATACCATATGGCAGCTAACAAATGAGCAAGGAGAAACAATGAATACCTTTCCGAGGTTAGCTTCCCTAGATACATCTCACTTCAAGCATATTTATAAGTCCCCACAAACTGCTGCTCTAGAAAAATTCATGTGCACATCTCAATTGTTTCCCAAGTTCATTGATCAGGATGATTCTTTGGAACTAACAAAGGATGTCACACTGGGGGAACTCGAAACCACTCTAAAATGGTTCAAATGAGAGAAAAGCATGGGCCCAGATGGATGGAATGTGTAATTCTACTTGGCTTTTTTTAATACTCTTGGAGATGACCCCTTAAAATTTATAGAGGATTTTCGATCTAATGGAAAGATGTACGAGGCCTTCAACTCCACCTTCATCGATCTCATCCCCAAAATTGACAACCCCACCACCTTCAATGACTTCCATCCCATGTCCTTATGCAATTGCATATACAAGATCATAGCCAAGATCATAGCCAAACGCCTCTGACCAATCATTCCACCCACATCTCAACTGAACAATTCACCTTCTTGCAAGATAGACAAATCCATGAGGTTATTGGGACTGCACAAGAAATCTTGCACTCCATCCAGTCAAAGAAAATAAAAGGTATGATTTTAAGAGTATATCTCTCAAAAGCTTTTGACAGAGTAAACTGGATCTACATTAGAATGCTACTAACTCATCTAGGCTTCCCCTACAAGTTTATAAAATGGATTATGTGCTACATTACTAACATAACATTCAGTGTCCTTGTTAAGGGGGTGGCATCTCCTTTCTTTCATTCCAAGAGAGGTCTTAGGCAGGGGTGCCCACAGTCTCTTTTACTCTTTTTACTCATCATGGAGGGGCTCAACAGACTCATAAAAGAGGAACATCGAAGGGGAAGGGTTAGAGGTATCAAGATCACAGACAGGTGCACCCTAACACAATTACTCTTTGTAAATGATATTCTACTCTTCCTCAACAGGAGTATTGGTGACTTGACCTCACTGTAGAATACTTTCTCTATTTTTCTAGTGGCCATAGGCATGATCGCCAATGATGAAAAGTCCACCATAACAGCCACTGGATACTCTCCTCATGAGATACGGTATGCCCTAATCATATTCTCTTATACACTTCTGCAACTCGAGGAGGGACTAAAATATCTGGGTTATAGATTAAAGCCTCATGGTTACAAAATCGTAGGCTAGATTTGGCTTATTACCAAGATGGAAAAGAGGTTCAACATATGGTACCAAAAATATTTGTCTCAAGCAGGTAGACTGATACTCATCAAAGCAGTTTTGGAAGCCACGCCGATGTATTGTATTTCATTGGCATGGATACCAAGGGGTATCTTATCCAAAATACAAAATCTTTGTTGTAGATTCTTGTGGAAAGGAAAGAAGTCGGGGAAAATCTTTTCATGGGAGAAATGGGAATCTCTAGCTCTTCCAAAGAAATGGGGGGGATGGGGAATCAAAAGGTTGGAAAATTTCTCTACTGCCTTGGCAGCCAAACTCGGATGGAAGCTAATCACCTTTCACAGTTTGTGAACCATGGTTACCACCTCTAAATATAATGCACCACTAAGTCTCATGGATTGGCTCCACCAATCACAGTGGAACTCAGCAAGAAAATCAATCATATGGAAGGTAGTTTTGCAATGAATGTCTCTTATTCATGATGGACTCACCTGGAGAATACATTCAGGAGCATTAGTGAGAATAGGGGTAGATCCCTGGATTGGATGTGGAAATGCACTAAGGCTACTGGATGAGCTAAAGACCCACCTCACAGCCATGGGAATCCCACATATCAGTCATATTACGAATAGAGAGCACTCCACATTCACGCAAAAAGCCTGGAAATCTGGGCATGCACTTCATATTCCACAACCATGGCAGGAATATTGGAAGGAAGACACAGATGCTCTTACTGGATCTCACATCATAATTTGGAAAGGAGAAGACGAGCTAATATGGGCACCTACAAAGCACGAGTGATATTCACCAAAATAAGGTTATCTAGTATTAATGGACTCTAAAAAAACACCAATATGTGAATCCTAGTGGAGAAGTATATGGAAGTTAAAAGTGCCACCTAGGATGAGGCTCCTCATGTGGACAATTATGAAGAATAAGATACCCATTGGAGAAAACTTAATAAAAATATATTTTCACGGACCCTTTGGTGTTTTCTATGCAAGATTAGTAGCGAGGATGTTGATCATCTATTCCTCAAGTGCTTGGTTGTTAGAGATCTATGGGTTACTATTCGATCACACGTACCCTCTCTCATCCATTGGCGGGGTTCATCGGTACTAGAAGCATGGGTCTCTTGGTGGTCTGATGCCTCCTCACCAAAGGCCAGAAATATACTTTTTCTCACTTGTTGGGCTATTTGGATTTCCTGCAACCGTTATATTTTTCAAAACTCAACCCCCCATTGGCCTACTATCTTTGCCCGCATCCTATCTGATTACCATATCATTCCCAAGGAAGAAACAATCTCCACTGCCAAACATATTACCCCTGAAAGCATAAATTACACACACCCATGGGCTTACTTTGATGGCTCAGCATAAGATATTAGTTGTGGGGGTGGTGCCATTCTACACCTTTCTAAAACTCATTCATTCAAAATACAAATGGACCTGGGGAGGGGTACAAACAATTTTTCCAAACTTATCATGACTAAATATACCATACAATATGCTCTAGAAAAACAATGCAGGAACTTACAATTATTTGGGGACTCAAAAATTGTTTGCAATTGGATAAACAAAATTGCAAACTGCAATGAATATTCTTTGAGACACATTATGGATGAGATTCATTGACTCATCAATCTTTTTGACACTTTTGTTTGTCATCATATATACAAGGAATGAAACTCAGTTGTCGACCTCCTATCCAAGGAAGTAGAGCACAGGACTATCGGGACTTGGATGATCCAGGAGCAGAGGGATGGTACCTTCCATTAGCACTACCATAGACCTTACAGAATAACTGGCTCTAATGGAGCCTGTCTATATTTTTTTTTGTTTATATAATTTTTATTTATGCTTAATTTTATCATACATACATATGACAGTTAAAATACTCTCTACGTAGAGAATTTTTGAAACCTACAGTGACAGTTCAGTGTCTCCCTACGTGGAGTACACCATGTTTTGATATGACATACTTGATAGGCTCTATGCCACACATACAAAATATGCTTTTGCATCTACAAAATGTAATTTTCTTTGCATAATGAAAATTACAACTTTTCCAAAGGGAAAAAAAGAAAGATATACATCTTCTCTTTCCATTCATCAATTCTTCAATCATTTTCTTTACAGTTTATATACAAAATTCTTTGCATAACTCTGTTTTGATGGAAAAATAATTATGTGTTACTCTATTTCTTGCTTAATGAATTCATGTTTCATGCTTATTAAGACCTTTTCCTTCTTCCAAACACTACACTACACCAAAAAACCCTAAGATCCATCAAAAAGTAATGCTACCTTGCTCCTTTATATATTTGTTGTTGTAACCCTTTGATCCTATGACCTAGCTCCCCGGTTTTTCTCCTCTATCCAACAACAAAACCCTAAATTTTCCAAAACCCACCTAAGCCTAGCTATCTAGCCTAAAATCCTTTACATTCCAGTCATCTCTTAGTTGTGATTTCATAAAGAGAGCCTTCTCTGGTTTGGTTGGGCTAGTTACCAAACTAAAATCTTGGTTTGTGGCTACCTCTGCCAATCTCCTCATCAGCTTAGGACATTGTGGAGGGTAACAGAGGGCATGAAAACTAGGGAGTTCCAAGGTGTTCTAGTGAATGTAACATTCCCAAGTCATGGAAAAATGTAATGCTAGGTGTGAGGTCATGATTGCCAAGGTATGTTAGGGAATGCTAGGACATGCTAACATGTGCCAGATAGTACAAATACTTATCAAACAAGCTAATATGTGCCAAGTGCTGAGGCAAGCCAAGATGTACAAGGGTGTAACAATGCATGACTGGGACTATCAAGGCAAAAAAAGGGAGGAATAAGTTAAACTACATGGAAATGAGCACATAATAGGGTTAGTAAGTCATCAATTTACCTTTCCATGAGGGGCATGCTAGGCACACCAACACTAGGTTCCAATAGGTGCCAAGTGCCAAGTGTCAATGCATTCTAAGTGCTAAATCTTCCTTTGTTTCTTTTCATCTAGTTTCCAATAATTGATCTCAAATAAATTTAATATTAAACCATGCCAAAGCATACCAAGTCATCTCAATGCGTGCCAAACATGCTAAGACTTTCCAAGTGCCAACACGTGCCAAGTGCCAATGTGTGTCAGGGAGCATGATGCATGTTATGAAGTGGCAGAGCATATCAAAGAGTGCTAAGGTGTGCTAGAGAGTGCCAATGCATGCTCAGGAGTGTTAGGGAGTACTAGGACAACACAAGGGAGCACTAAGTCAAAATGCATGGAAGTGAATGAATATGAGGGTGTGTCGGGGAGTGTTAATGAGTGTTAGCTTTCATCAAGTTTCATGCCAAGGAGGGAGTGACAAGGTATGCTAAGCATAGGTAAGGCATTCCACCGAATATCAAGGAATGTTGAGAAGTGCTAGAGTGTTTTAGGTAGTTCTGAGGTGTGCTACCATGTGCCAAATAATGCCAAAGCATGCCAGGTGCTAAGGCATGCTAAGATGTGCAGAGTGCCAGAGTATGCCAATATGCATCAACGAGTTTCAAGGCAACAAAAGGAATAACCAAGCTAAAATGCAAGGAAATGAACACATAAGAGGGTTAATAAGTCGGGACTTTATCTTTTTCAAAAGGGGCATTCTAAGCACACTAATAATATGTTCTAATACATGCCAAGTGCCAATGTGTGCCAAGTTCTAATGTTTGTCAATGCAATATTATGCCAAGGTGTTCCAAGGCATGCTAGGGACTACAGGGCATGCCAACACATGATAGGGGAGTTGATCTGGATTTAAACAGGAATGCAACAAATTACAGAGATAACCATAAACATAGAGATGCAGTGGAAATAATACTTCATTTCATTAATGTAAAACACTGAAATATGCTTACAAACAGGAATGGGAATAAACCAGCTAGGACGATCGTAGCTTATCTTTGAGAAGAGATGTGGCAGCTACATGCCTCTAAACTACCTTACAATGAGGCTTAAGGGCCTTTTTGTTATTGAACAATAAGAGCAAACCCTAAAAAACCAAAACCCTAACGTGAGGAGATGTAACACCAAGAGTTTATGGGCCCCGTTGGGGTGAGTTGGATAGCCAAATTCCCGGGGTCACGACTTCGTCATATTATCTCCATTTGACGCGCATGATAGCCCGTTGGAAAGATCTCTCTGAGGAATACGATGGAAAAGATGATTTTAGACATAAAATTGTTGGCGGTGGTAGATTTCCAGAATAACGTCGTTTAGGGCCTCAAAATAGCTCTGGAAGTTTAGGACCCGAAAAACTGTAAAAATAGTAAATTTTGCTACAATTAAGGGAACTGAAAAACTGAAAGAAGCAATGGTGGGGGTCCAAGTGAAATTGGTGGGTGGCCACCAATATCCACCTGGATCATTCCTCCCTCATTAGGAAGCAGTCGTCCCCATTATGTTGAGTTCCTCCATAAGACGAGGGAACTTCTACTGAACTTGGTCCCTAGTGAGCCACTTGCCTTAGTGAAGGAGTTGGCCTGCTTTGACAACTCGAGATAGTTGGATATTCTGCTAGTGAGTGTGGTTGATCTGTGTGTCCATGATCCGATCAGTTGCAGCTTGTTCCATGCAATCTGGATTTAAATCTGTGAGTGTGAGCTATCCTGCAATGTCATATGTGTCTAGTAATGGTGGAAAGTATGGCTGAAGGCGGTCCACATTGAACACTGGGTGCGGGCTAAGGAATGGGGGAATGTTGAGCTCAAATGCATTGTCTCCCATAGCCTTGGTAATGGTGTAAGGACCATATCGGACTGGTCTAAGTTTCTGATAGGCTCCAGTAAGGCGTTCCTTTTGCAGATGCAGCCAGACTTTGTCGCCCAACTGAAACTTGTGTGGCACTTGATGTTGATCATGTCACTGCTTGTACTTGGCATTTGATTTCTCTAGAATGTCATGGACCTGCTGGCGAATATGTTGGATGGGCTCAATGAAGTTTTTTTCCTTATTTGTTTCAGACGGGAGATGAGTCGAATCTACACGAGTAGTTGCAAATGGCATGGCCGCATCAATGGGAAATAGTGGTTGGAATCCCAGGCCCACCTGAAAAGGGTTGTGGCCAGTCGAGCTGTGGAGAGCCCATTTATAGCCGTGCTAAACATAGGGAGGCTCTCATCCCATGTGCATGGATGCTTTGAGTTATACATGCACAGAATGTGTATGATCATCCTATTGACAACCTCTGTCTGGCCATTAGTTTGAGGATGGAAGGTTGTGGACTTAGTGAGTTTAGTGTCCAACATCGACCAGAGACTGGACCAAAATGCACTGAGGAACCTGTTGTCCCAATCTGAGATGATAGACTGTGGGATCCCAAAGTGTACCCACACTCATTAAAAGAATATTCTAGTAGTGTCTTTTGGGGTGATATTCTTCTTGTAGGCTACAATAACAGCCATCATCGGGAACCTGTCGATGACCACAAAAACACAGTCATTTCCATGCTTAGTGGAAGGAAGTCTTGGCATGAAACCCATGTAGATGGATTCCCGAGGTCGACTAGGGATAGGCAGCAGGGTATAGAGGTCTTGCTTCTTGATGGTCAATTTTGTAATGGCACAGGTAGTGCATGCTCTGATGTACTTCCTGACATCCTGTCAAAGATTCAGCCAATAGAAATACTTTTGCAGTACTGCCACCATTTTCGTGACCCCAAAATGCCCAGCTACTCGACTGTAGTGTGCTTCCCAAATCATCTTGGCACGCTCGCTTGAAGGAACACAAAGGTGACCCAAGTGGCATAACACGTCATCTTGGAGGTTAAAATCTAGAACATGCTAACCCTCCAAGAGTGTCTGGTATGTGTGCCTAAATTCCGAGTCACTTTTGTAGAGATGTGACCAATCAGAGGTCTCGTGCCCACAAGAGTTGAGCATGGTGGTTAACGCCATGATCGGTGGTCGACTGAGGCAATCTGCAACATTATTGGTGCTACCCTTCTTATACTTGAAATTCAAATGGAATTGTTACAGATATGTGGACCACTTCTGATGGCGATCATTCTGCAATTTCCCTTGGGTCTGTATGAACGGCAAGGGTTGGTGGTCTGTGTGGATGATCGTTTCGTTCCCCAAAATGTAACGCTTCCATTTTCAGCAGGCTTGCACAATGGAATACATCTCTTTGTCATAAGTGGGATACTTCTGGACTGTGTCAAAAAGTGTCTCACTGTGATATGCCACTGGATGCCCACATTGAGTAAGGACTGCCCCAATAGCATAGTCAGAGGCATTTGTATCGACCTCAAATGGTTGTTGCAAGTGTAGTAATGTGAGCACTAGTGCCAAGTAGAGACGATCTTTCAACTCTATAAATGCCTTCTGTTGAGATTCAAACCAAAATAATTTTTCTTTTGCTCCTCCCTTGGTGACTTGACTCAAGCGCCAATTGATATGATAAAATCCCAACAAGAACTTGCGATAGAAGTTGGAAAAACCTAGAAAGCTACAAAGCTCCGTTAGAGTGGTTGGAGATGGCCAATCCCGAATGACTTGGATCATGGATAGATCCACATGCACCCCCTGTTCATCAATAATGTATCCCAGATACTAAACCTAGGTCATGCCAAAAGTGCATTTCTCCAAATTGGCACATAACTTGTGTTGTCGCAGTGTTTGGAGAACTTGTTGGACGTGCTCTTCCCAACTTTGGCTAAAGACCAGGATGTCATTCAAGCATACCACTACAAATGAGTTGGTGAATGGCCGCAAGATGTCATCCATTAGCCTCATGAAGGCTGTTGGAGCATTTTTCAATCTGAAAGGCATAACCAACCATTCGAAAAGGCCCTCCTTTACTTTTAAGGGAGTCTTCCACACATCAGAGGGTTCGACTGGTACCTGGTGATATCCTGACTTCAGATCGATCTTGCTGAAATATTTTTCCCCTTTCAATTGGTCCAGGAGGTCATCAATCCTTGGGATCAGGTACCTATTACTGACAGTGATCTTTTTGAATGCCCAATAGTCAATACAGAGTCTCCAAGTCCCATCCTTCTTCTATACCAACACGATCGGGCTCCCACAGGGTGATGAACTCAGACGGATGTGAACTTTTTGCAGTAGCTCCTAAATCTGCCTCTTGATTTCATCGTTCTCCAAAATGGAGTGTCGATAGATTGGTCCATTGGGCAGCAGCGTACCTAGGGTCAGATCGATGGAGTGCTTGACCTGGCAGTGTAGAGGAACCCTTGCGGGGGAGGTGAAGATGTCCTTGTATTCCTCCACGACCTTCTCCATCTATATTTGTTGTGCAAAGGGGCCCTA
The DNA here is from genome assembly GCA_000404065.3 of Pinus taeda. Lineage (NCBI taxonomy): Eukaryota > Viridiplantae > Streptophyta > Pinopsida > Pinales > Pinaceae > Pinus > Pinus taeda. Next base: position 408,057 of record APFE030340266.1, read on the forward strand.
TTTGGAGGTCGTAGCCACCGTCTTCTCCTTTCCTTAAGGGTGTATCATAAGGAAAACAAATTTCTTGATTTTGGAAATGAGCTTACTGCATTGTTTTGTAGTAACCAAAGAGATGGCGGTAGGCGGTGCTACCTTTGGTATCCTATACAACTTATTTCCAAAAGTAACAATAAAAGCATGGGGCCTTGATTCCTACATAGCATGTCACTTCCACAAGTATGGTTGTCCTAATAATACATCACAAAATTCAAGGGGAGCAATGTCACATAATACCTCATCCGTGAAGGGCTTGATGTTATATGGAAGGCGATACTGCTAGCTTACGTGAAGATCCCATCCTTAGTGAAGCCACCCGATGGTGTACGGTTGTGGATGTGTTGTGATCGGTAAGCCTAGCTACTTCATGACCTCTGCTGAAATGAGGTTCTGTTGGCTCCCGCCGTCGACAATGAACAGTAGTGGGAAGCCCTTTACCCACATCTGGGAGTATAAGAGATGCTCCTCCTCCTGTGGATCTTCGGGTTCCTCCTTCTGGATATTTATGGTGGCAGTGGTGGCGTTGGGCTCCGCATCAATAATCTGCTTCCCTTTGTCATATTCTGACTCAGAGTCGAAACATACATCTAATTCTGAAACCTTTAGCTCAGCCACCAGTGACTGATTGGCCCAACACTCACTTGTGTTGTGAGTGGAGCTCTTATGGAACTCACACCACTTTCCTGTGTCCTTTTTCAGCTTTGAGGCGCTGTTCTTTGCTTGCAGCTTTCTTGGGTTGTCTTGGGTCGCCCCACCTTGGCTCTTTCCCTTTTTCTGTGGTTTGGGGGCATCTTTCCCTTGCTTCAAATTCACAAATCCAAAATCTCGCTTCTTCTATTTAAACTTTTTCTCAACCTTGATGGCATATCGGTATGCCATGCCGAGCGAGGAGATGTTCAGGAATTATATTTCTTCTTGGATGTACTTGTGCAGGTAGCTATGGTATTTGAGTACCAAATGTTGCTCTGTATCCTTGATACCCAACTTTGTGCGAAAGGTATGGAAAATATTCGTAAACTCCAACACATCTCGGTCCCTTCCCTACCGCAACATGGTCCACTTTATGTATTCATCCTCATATCTTTTAACAGGGTAGTACTACTCCTTGATGGCATCCCAGAATGAATTCCAAGTGGGTGCAGATGAAAATCGTGAACATGTACTTTCATCCTTCTGCTCATAGTAAGTTTCCCACCAATCCTTGACATGGGGGTCTGCTTTGAGAAGAGAAAAAATAATCTTTTCTCGACTGGAAAAATCATGAACAGAAAAATAACCCTCTAGGAGATTTAACCATTTATTGACAAATATGGGGATTTCAAAATTAACTTGTACCTTAAACAGTGTGGCATTTCTAGAGTAGCTATTGGAAGCTGATGCATTGCCCTTGGGTAGCCGCTGAAGGATCTGGGCAAACTTGTCCATCATCGCGTTCCTTTGTCACTCGAGGGCTTCTTCGAGCAAGATTTTGATAGGATCTCCTTCCCCCTCATCTTTCTTTTCATCCGCAATGGGAGGTCATTGGGATTTGTGAGGTTGGTCTTGTAAAGGTTCGACCAGTTCAAGCCCTAACTCCTTATATCCCGACCTCATTGGGGACATGCAAATAAAAACAGAGAAAAAAAGCAAACCGCTTTGATACCACTGATCTAGATTTAAACATGAACGCAAAAAATTATAGAGATAACCATAAGCACAGAGATGCAATGGAAATAATACTTCATTTCATTAATGTAAAATACTGAAATATGCTTACAAACAGGAATGGAAATAAACCAGCTAGGGCGATGCCATCTTATCTCTGAGAAGAGATGTGGTGGCTACATGCCTCTGAACTACCTTAAAATGAGGCTCAAGGGCCTTTTTATTATTGAATAATAAGAGCAAACCCTAAACAACCAAAACCCTAACTTGACGAGATGTAATACTAAGAGTTTATGGGCCCCGTTGGGGTGAGTTGGACAGCCAACTTCCCGGGGTCACGACTTAATCATATTATCTCCATTTGACATGCATGATAGCTTGTTGGAAAGATCTCTCCAAGGACTATGATGGAAAATATGATTTTAGAACAAAAATTGATGGTGATGGTATATTTCCAAAAAAAAATTGTTTAGGGCCTCAAAACGGCTCCGGAAGTTTAGGACCCAAAAAACTGCTAAAAATAGTAAATTGTGCTACAATTAAGGAAATTGAAAAACTGAAAGAAGAAATGGTGCGAGTCCAAGTGGAATTGGCAGGTGTCCACCAATATTCACCTGGATCAGGAGTGCTATGCTATGCTAGGGCATGCCAACATGTGCTTGGGCATCCTACTCATGGTAAGATGTTCTAGGTACAAAGATGTTCCAAGTACAAAGATGTTCCAAGACATGTGAGGTGCCAAGGAATGTTAGTGTACTATTCCAAAGCATGTTAAGGTGTGCCATGAGTGTTGAGGAGTGCTAGGTCTCTCTCATTAATATAATTTTCAAAGCTTGATTATGTATTAAATAATATAGTTCCTACACACACTAGTGGAACTTTACTTAAAGGAAATTTTCTAGATAATAAACCTAATAGAGATGAATCATGTGTTGACTCATAAGAAAACTATATTCGTATGACTTGAAGGAAATGATACACACTAAATACTTCTTAACAAATTGACTGACTATTATAACCACTATGACCTTGGACACATAATGAAAACGACTCCACAATAATGGTCTTAAATGATTATCTTTTGACAAAATATATAGTAACAAGTACATAACATCATCAAAAACTCATTGGAATGATCAATGATGATGAACATTTTTTTACCATCACCAAAAGTATCAAAAAAGAGCATTGTTGAGGGTCAATAAAAGATCGTCGCTAGAAATGTCACCAAAGAGAGAATTAGTGATGGGCCTTTAACGCCCCTCACCAAAAGTGTCACCAAAGAGAGAATTAGTGACGAGCTCTTAATGACCCTCACCAAAAGTGTCATTAAAAATGGCTTTGGTGACAAACCTTAAAGGACCATCACTATATATACTTACAACAATGATTTTTTAAAGACCACCATATGCGACATTGGTGACAGACTTTAAAGGTTCGTCACATGCATGAAGAATCATAAAAAACTCATTGGAATGATCAATGATGATGAAAATTTATTGACTCTCACAAAAGGTAACAAAAAGGATCATTGTTGATGGTCAATAAAAGATCGTCACTAGAAGTGTCACCAAATAGAGAATTAGTGATGGGCCTTTAACGAACCTCACCAAAAGTGTCATTGAAAATGGCTTTGGTGACAAACCTTAAAGGACCATCACTATGTACATTTACAACAACGCTTTCTTAAAGACCGTCACCATATGTGACATTGGTGACAGACCTTAAAGGTCCGTCATAGGCATGACCCTCACCAATGACCTTTTTTCTTGTAGTGAGTACATGATAGGATGCATCATGGCATTATAGAAGCATTAGAAGCAATAGCTTGTGACATCATCGGAGAGAAGCACGAAAGATGGTTGAAATTTAAGTCCATGGAAGTCACCCATGGAGGGATATAGCTCTTGGAAACCTCCTTAGTAACATAGGTAGTACCTATGAGAAAAGAAATAAAAGGTCATCTAGTACAAGGCTCATCATACATCTAGCAAAAAGTGAAACATATGTTGGATGAGGATATTAAAGATCCTCTATTGGAATTTTTTTTGGAAGATTCACTAATCAAAGGAAGCAAGGGTTTCATTAGAATTCCAACTTGTGGAATTCATGGGATGGTGGTATGGTGACAAAATAGGTGAATTAGATCATCAGATTGAATTTCCTTCAATCAAGGAAGGTGCTAAAGGAATTCTAGATGACCTAAAGGAGAATGAGGTATGAATGCTTGTATTTGATATTGTAAAGTCATGTCATATGGTTGCAGGTAATATGGATCAATGCTCTATCTTGAGAGCCCGATAAAAAGATAGGATCTCCTCCTTCGAAAGGATGCAGGAACACATGGGTCACACATTCACTAGATGAAATAAACATAATATGTCCTAATATGTAATATGAGGTGGTTGACAATAATTGGAGGAACTCTGATTTGAAGTTCTTGGGAATGAACTATGTGAATAAAGGAAGGAAGAGATCATGGAATATGAAACCATGGAAAAGGCGATCAAAATCTGAGGACTGAGAGATATGACTAGGATATCTCCATGAAAGATATGCAGACTCTTATAAAGTTTGAAAAAGAAAGGGACCCTTGACAGTATATATCTTTTGGAGATGTGTCAATTCATATGCAGGATGTTGATGAAAACTAGGAGATGCCATGATGAAAGACCATCACAAAGGTAATGTCGATTTAAGTGTTCATCTCTTTTTTTTTTTAACTAGCTTAGATCCATCTAACACTAGATCTATCATGCACTAAGAGGGATCAAATCCATAGAGGTGCAAAGCTTTCCTCAATTTTTACACACCAAAAAGAAGGTTTGCACCTCGAGGGATTTGATCCTCTCGACGCATGATAGATCCGACACTAGATGGATCATTTTATCTACATCTCTCCCTTTTCACTCCCTATATCGCTCCACCTTTGTCACTTTATCTCTTTTTTCTTCCCTCCATATATATATCTAGAGATAATATATATCATGATATATTAAATACAAATTTAATATCATATTAAATTGAATAACATATTAAATTTAATATTGTATTAATCCAAGTTATTAAATTTAATAATATTGTTTATTAGGTTTAATAATGTTTTTATGGCATGAAACAAAAAACAAAATAAAACTACATCAAATTAATATTTTCAAATATTAAAACTTTCATGTGGAAATATTTATGTCTTTAAAGATTTTAATATATCTAGAGGATATCGTTTTTCTCTTTAAAGATTCATTTTACAAATATCTAATTAAAAGAAATTATAAATATTTTGATTGGGATTTTTTATTCTTTGTGTTGAATTAACATTTTTCCTTTTATTTAAGAGATGGTATTGGCTTTAGGAATTCTCTTTAATATTTTACCTAATGTAGAATTTTAATATGGTAAATTTTTTTGTTAAAGGCAACTTTATGATCCCATTCAAATAAAGTATATGGATATTATCCATCAAATTATATATAATAATACATAATTATATTTTCATAATTAATAGTAGTCTATTAATAAGATTAAAAATCTATATAATTTATTTTTTTTATTTTTTTTATTTATTTTTTTTCAATTACAATGGAATCGGCAACAGGGGTAGCCTCGTGACTCGCATTACACGGGGTCGATTCTAACTGCTACGTCTATAACCACTAGGAGTTGCGCCCGCCCCTCTATATAGCTCCAGGGTAAGTCCGAGGGATTTGAACTCGTGACCTTTAGTACGGAGCCCGCCTTTCTAATGAACTTCATCGCATTGTGATTACCAACTCGCCTACCCCCGTGGGGCTAAAAAATCTATATATAATCGAAATATTAAAGTTATATATAATTTAAGATTCTAGTTAATGTTTTGGCCTACATTAGTAAAAGAAACAAAATTTATTTTTTGAGGACGTGACATATTTACATATCGGGGTCATACTGGGCTATAGAAGGTGCCTCTCGGTGCAACAAATATCTGGATGGGCTTATGCAGGGCTGCCAAGGGAAGAACTATCGATATATTTCACCATTGTTGACCATGTAGTAGGAAAGAAGTTCCTTTAGAAAACATGGCATGAAGAAGGAAACATAACATAAAGGAATGCCATATATGAACTGATGGATCACTTTCCGATAAAAGGAATAATGACATGACTGACTCATGGATGAAAGTGATGAATGGTTTTTTCCCTATGAAGAAGTCCCAAAACACAAAGACTCCTAAATAAAAAAGAGAAGTTCATTACATCATAAGGAGGAGTTCTTCGATCAACTGGTTGTCCCATCATCTCCACCAGAGGAGTTGATGTAGGTCCCTAATTAAGAGGGATCCTGAAAACAAGTTTCTAACTTGGTAGAAACTTGGAAGCAAAATTATTAAGCCAAGATGGAGCCTTGGTACAATCCTTCCATGCGAAGGAGTACATTCATTCATTGGAATAAATATTTCCTCCCTAATTAAGAGGGAGAGATAGACACATCATTATTTTCTTTACTTTGGAAGACAAAATGAAGGATTAGTTAAAAAGCTAGCATCTGATGCTCTTTGAGGATGAATTAGGGCATTCGAGTCAAGATTATTTGTAGAGGACTAATATTCTTTGAGGACTGAGAATCCAAGATAAGAATAGTCCTAGTGGAACACACCACGAGAACCTGAGTGGGGTATGTTTCGAGAGAGACACTGATGAGGGTGTCTATACATCATTGGTCTCACCAACATTGAGCTCTGATCCTATGGAGAGATAGAGTTGTTATTCAAGGCCTTGCTATGTGAAAATGTTGGTTGATTTGATGCTAAATCGATGGGTTACCAATCTGACTCTTCTTATGAGAATTCTTTATATTGAGAATGCTGAAGTACCATTATGAATACCTCCCTCATTGAGAGGGAGTGTTGAAAAGTCTAACTAGGTTCGATCTTCATAATGACATGTGTAGTTGTGATTTTATGTAATTGATGTAAAGAGGAGAATAAAAATATTTTGTAGTACTTGAATCATGGGTTTCATGATCAAGAAATTTTATTTTAGTTAAGGTTCCCATTGTGAACCTTTAGGTTTTTTTCATAAACTCATAAACTCTATTGAGCCAATGTCAAAGTTTGAAGACCCATTTGGGCATGTTACACATTATAAAAGTAAAAATATTTGTTTCATAAACCCTCCAAGACCTTTTCACAAAGTCACCTTGAATTCATCTCAAAGATATTTCCATAAATATATGTCGACCTAGGCACTTGTTCAAGTCGACTTATTTTGGATGCACTGACTACTATATATAGGAAGCTCGACCTTCATTTGGAGACACACAATTTCAGCCAATATAAAGTAAGAAGAAGTACAATTAAGGTCAAAGAAGATAGCCATATAACTAGCTGCTTGAAGGAAGGATATATCGAAGTATTTTTCATTTTTCTTGGGCTCGTAACCTCACATGTGTGGCAGAAAAGCTAGGGTTTCTACATTGGTATCTTGACAGTCCAAGAGAGGGTCATCTAAAGGGTCTCCAAATCAGTTCTATTGTTAACCAAGTTCATCTAAGTATAGAAAAGGAAGGAAACACCTCCAATCTTGTTCCTTCGCCTCACACATGAGAAATTGCAGTATTACGAATTGCGGATCTATGGAAAAGAGGCCGGAGTTTTAGGGTAGCCAAGAAGTACAACGAAGGAAGAAGTTTGATTTATGTTGACTTGTGCAAGAAGGAGAAGTAGCAGAGAAGGATCTTGTGACTTGATCTTGGAGAGGTCATTATATTAAGGGTCTAGGTCATGGACTTAGTGTTCATCAAATGAAGTGTTTATAAGAAGAAGAATCCATTTGGATTCTCCTATCAAGTAGGAGAGGTTTTGGCCCTGGCTGATAGCCTACATTCCATGTTTGTTGTCTCTTTATTGTTTATGATTTGATAGTATTTTTATGAAGATGAACACTATAATAATCTAAGTAAACAAGATCATAATCTATTGAAGTGAAAAATCATTCACAAGCAATTATCATTACTAGAGAAATCACCTAATCTTGATTCCCTAGATTTCTCAAGATGACCTACAAGCCTATTCCTCTAATTTTTCCACCCATAAAGTATTGAAATATATGAAAAATTATATGATAAGATAGTTTCTATCATACCTCCACATTTAGAGATGGTTTTCGGGCCCCAAATATTAATTGAATGAGGTGAGGAAACTTTTCATCTATCTTCTCCTTGTAGTACCATTTCCCTTTTCTTGGAACTTTTCCTTTCAACCCAATCTAATAAATGTTCTTAATGCCCTTGTATTGTAGTTATGGAATTCTTCTGCAAAATTTTGTCTTTTTCCAACTTTGCTTGAGAATTTAGGGCGATGTATTCATTGGTAGTTAGTACCTTTTTCTCCTCCTAATCCAACATGGAAGTTTCATAGAGCTTCAAATTCTCCATATTCACTACTAAGTAAATGTGCCATGTATAGGGGATTAGACTGATTTTGTAGGCCTTATCTCCCACATTTTCTAATACCTTAAAAGGGCCATACCACATAGGCTTGATCTTATTTCTAGGACCGTGTAGTCCTTCATTTTTTATTTATACTCAAACGTTGTCTCCCAATATGAATGATTTATTTGTTCTGCAACATTTATGTTGAGCCTTGTGCATTTCTTATGACTTATTCAACCTTTCTTATACTTGCAAACATATTTTCATAACAGTTTCAAAAAAATCCTATGCTTTCAATTCTTCTCCTATGATTAACCCATGAGGGGTAGCTCAATTGGTGGTCTTACTGATAATTAAGTGTTTTGTACCATGAGATTCAAGGTTCAACTTTTCCTACTTTACCTGTGTCTATAGAGGCACCATACATCAGGCACCTAGAGATTATAGTGGTAGTGGTTGGAATTTACCTTGTGTCACACAAGTAAAAAATTGGCCCAATTGTCGATTCCTCTAGTCACACACACACACACTATATATATATATATATATATATAGAGAGAGAGAGAGAGAGAGAGAGAGAGAGAGAGAGATATTATCTTATGATTTCTTCCCTCACTCCTCTTGATGCCCATGTACAACATTTAAAGGTGAAGGCCACAAATACCCAAAACAAGTTTCAAAAGGGTACTTACTAGTAGAAGTGTGGATTTCTCTATTATAAGAGTGTTGAACATAAATTAGATTTTGATCCTAGGTCTTTAGATACTTCTAATTATAGCCCCTCAAAAGTTGCACCAAAATCCTATTTACTACTTTTGTCTACCCATCTATATGTCGATGGAATGTTGTAGACTTATTCAATTTAGTGCATGTCTTCTCCCAAAGTGTAGCCCAAAATTTATTGAGAAATTCAGTATCCCTAAATAATATGACACTCCTTGGTATCCCAAAGTGCATCGAAAACTATTCAAAGAAAAATTTCCTTACTTCTTGTCCTTTGATGGTCCTTTTACAAGGCATCAACATGCACATTTTTATAAATTTGTAAACTACCACATATAAATAGTCATGTTCCTTTTGTGTTTTTGGTAATCCACCCATAAAATCCATGGAAATTATTTCCCAAGGTCAAGTAGGTACAGGTAAGGGATGTTATTGGAATTTTTTTCTCACTTAGCTTGTTAATGCAACAAAGAATGCATTTTATAGTATATTTTGTTATATCTTCTTGTATGTTAGACCAATACACATAGCTTTTTAAGCTAGAAACCATATTCCCAACATTGAAATGTCATACAACCTTAGATGTGTGAGCCTCTCTAATAAGCTACAATACTTCATCTTTAGGGACATAGAGCTTGTCCAACTTGTAGAGTGGCCCATTATGGATATGATAGTCAACCTTGTTGTTAGCTTCTTCTACATGAACTTGTCCTTGTAGGTTCAAAAACACCTCCCCAAAGTTTTAATTATCTGTGTATGCCTAATTTTATGCATCATGGGTAAATGGCTCCATGTGCATAAGGGTTCCCAAAGTTGTAATATTGGTTATGGGTAGCTTTAATAACATGTCTTCCAACTTATTAGTGTAACCTTCCTTGTACTTGGCGACTTGACGAAATCGTCGTAAGAACTCGAAACCCTTACTTCTAATATATATCCCTTATTGTAACTAAATATCCATTTTTATACCCCCTATGTGTTATACACTCTCCCAACCCCATATGCCTCCCCTTAATACCTACAATATATTGACTCTACTTTTCACAATTTTAAAGCCCCCTTTATGAATGAACTTGGTAAGATATTGTTTAATAAGGTGAAGCTACCATGATAAATTTTCAAGTGTAATATCATTCAAAGATTTGTAGTTGATATAAATCTACCAAGGCCCATCATTCTTAGGCATAATAATGCTATTTGACCCACAATGTGAGGTTATAATAATTGTGAACCATAAACCCTAAAGCCATATTTTTAATATATTATCCCCTATTTTTACCAAATATTCATTTTTCAACCCCCCAGTACCTATCAACCCCCCAATACCGATAAACTCACAAACCTCATATCCTCCCACCATAATACCTACAATATATTGACTCTATTTTTCACAATTTTAAAACCCCCTTTCTGAATGAACATGGTAAGATATTAGTAAATAAGGTGAAGCCCCCATGATTGATTCTTAAGTGTAATATTATGCATGTCAAGTAAACTAGACTCAGTGAAAGAGTCAAAGTTACTCGATCAATAGTGGTAGTTTTGGGCACATGGATATGGTTTCCCATGGTCTTTTCCTGTGAATTTCAGATAATGGAGCCTTTAAAAGGCTTGGAAAGAATCAACTGTAAGGGTTCTAGCGATGTGAGAAGTGAAGAATCACTTCGTTTATTTGGCTAGACTTGGCAAGAGGACACTAATAGAATATTATGTCAGTTTGTGTTTTCCAAATTGGGGTTTTCTAGGATAAGCATTATGTGTTTTTTTTCTAGTAATTTTATATTTCTCTTTAATAAAAAAAAATAACAATTGGTATCCGAGTAGTTTTGGCTTCAAGGGGACACCTTTGTGGCTAATGGGATTAGTTTGGGGATGTGGTAGACCCTGTTATAGTGGTAGATCCAAGAAAGTGATTCTTGTGGTGAAAAGGGAATGGCGAGTAGTTTCAAGATAGAGATAAATAAATTCAACAGGTAGAGTTTTAAGCTATGGAAGCTCAAAATGGAAGATTTGTTAGTGGATAGAGATAAATGGATCATTATGGATCTAGATACTACACCAATAGGGATGTCAAAAGAATACTAGACCAAGTTGGATCAAAAGGAAAATAGCGCAATATAATTGTGTCTCTTAGATTTAGTATTACAAAATATTTCAAAGGAAGCTACACCAAGGGATTTATAGGAAAAGTTAGGGGCTTTGTATCAATCTATGTCCTAGTGAACAAATTGTCTTTGTGGAAGAAGTTACATAACCTGAGGATGAGGGATCGAGACTCATTTACAGAGCATATGAATTCCTTCAATATTGTGGTAATTCAACTATTACATATTGATATTAATATTTGATGAAGATAAGTGCATTAATTTGTTATTTTTCTATGATACTTGTGGAATAGTCTGGTTGTTTCCATAGGTAGTAATGAAACTATAGATTTTGATGAAATAATATCATCCTTATTATTAGAGGAGGGGAGAGAAAAACACATGGAAAGCTAGAACAAAGATGCCTTGTTTGTAAGAGGATGCTCCCAAAATAGAAATAAAAATAAGTCCTCAAGTGGGAGATCTAAATCTAGATGAAGATTTGAATCTCTAGGAAGCTTTGTAAAAGTATGTTGGAGATGTGGAAGATAATGGAATTATAAGATATATTGTAGATCCAAAGTCGTTGAGATATGGAAGTGATATGAAGATGCTCCTTCCACAGAAGAAAAATATTCTTTACATAAAGGAGGGGATATGTATTTGGATTCGTCAAGTACACATGTAGATCATGAGGCATGGTTGATTGAATTAGGCACATCCTTTCATACGACTCCTCACAAAGAGTGGTTTTACGAGTATGAAAGATTCAATGGTAATGATGTGTTCTTAAGAAATGCACCTACATGATGAGTGAATCAAGGATATATGATTCCTAAAGCTATGAGGAGAATAAGTATGTGAATCTATGGTGGTTGTGGTTGATAAAATATTTTCTAAGAGGTCAGAGAGTGGAGGTGTTTCCCTCCCTAGTGGATGATTCCATGATCATTAGATGAGAAAGTGGCACCAAAGGAAGCATATGGCTAGGTAATTTATTCCAAGGATGTGCAAAAAGTGTTTGATTGAATGATTGAATGAGATTAGTTATCATGGATTCATAGAATGTGGTTGTGCATAAGGAGAACATCAGGTGTGTCAAGTTGATAGGATAGAAAAAAAAGTTCCCAGATAAAAATAATTGAAAATAAAATTATAATGGAGTCAAAAACTTCTTTAATTTCATGTAAATGGGCATATGGTTATAATACCTAGTAAATCATATGCACCAATAGAAAACTACCAGTAAATTCTGGAGTTAGGCCAAGGTGATAAATGGGCATGCCAAATTATTTAATATCCTGGATATAAAATTTTCATGGGGTAGGGCCTAAAGGTGAGTAGTGTTGGTTCACTTGGTTGGATTGGTTGGATTTGGTCAAGGCAAACCCAAGTCAAGTTTTAATGGAGAATTGTTAGGTAAACTTGACTCAGTGAAAGAGTCAAAGTTACTCAGTCAACAATGGTTGTTTTAGGCACATGGTTTTGGTTTTCCATGGCTTTATTCACGTGGATTATATGTAATGAATCCTTCAAAATGATTGGAAAGACTCCATTGTAAGTGTGTTATTAATGTGAGTGGTGAAGGCTCACTTGCTCAATTTAATTAGGATTAGCCAATGGACACTAATAAAATATTTTGTTAGAACTTTTTTCTTGTATTGGGGTTTTCCAAGATAAACATTATGTGTTTATAATTTTGTTTTGTTTCTAGTAAATTTATATTTCTCTTCAAAAAAAAATTAACAATTCAAATCTTTGTAACCAATACACATCTATGAACTCCCATCAATCTTAAGAATTATAAGAATAGGTGACACACAATCTGAGGTACTTCAATGAATCAATCCTTCCTTTAGTAGAAATTTCAACTGCTTCTCCACTCCATTTTCCAAAACAAAAAGGTTATATATCCCAAATTATATTCTATAATGGGGAGTTATGCAACATTTTTATCTTGTGTTCCACTTTCCCCTTAGGTTGTTTCCCTTTAGACTCATGGAACACCACTTTGTACTCCTGGAGCAACTCCTCCAATGATTTATTTTTCTCTTTAGTACATACATCCAAGGATTCCTTTGCCCTCATTGATTCATTAGCTAATTGATTCTCTCTTAAGAAAAGTGGAACCTATTTCTTACTAGAACTCATCAAATTATTGGCTCGGTAGGCACTTATTAGTGAGATATTTGATTTATCGTTATGTGAATTGATGATGTAGGAGTTCCAATCCTTGATCAGGTGGTACTAGTTTTCTCTACACATGAAAATCATGTCCCTTGTATACACATAGAGGCTTCCAAACACCACACTATAAACGTCAAGGGGTATTATTTCTAACTCAACTTAATCAATAAAATATGCACTGACAAAAAATATTATATTGCATTTCTTCATAACATTTATTTATGCATCGTTGTTCACCCACCCCTTGGGGTATGGGCTTAGATGGTCATGAACCTCTAAACAAAGCTTATTGACTAGGTCAATTGATATGAAATTATCCTATGAACTAGATCAAATAGGTTATCTAAATTGGTCTTCTTGACCTAGATATTGATATGGAAGATTTTTTTCATCTCCTTCTCTTCCTTGTGATGAATGTTACTTATATTCCCCTCATCATATAATAAAGTGTGAACAATCTTCTCATCTACATCTGAGTTTTTTTCTACCTAGTTGTTGAATATGTGGCTAGAAGGTTCTTCTTCTTGGGATCTTTCTTAAAATTATTAGGGTTTAGATCTAGATGTAGTTTCCAAAACGTTTCTTCATTATGATCATTAATATTGCAATGTTGTAGTGGTTAATTAGACCCCTGCATTGATGTGAAATCGTTGTCATTCTTCTACTTTCCTCTTCTTCTTTCCCTCCTTGGAAGTGTCTTGGTGCTCTTTTTGTTTGGGAACACTTGGATACCAATTTTTATGGCCTATGTTTTCTAGCTACTATCCTTACACACAGACCTTATCAACTATCCCGGGCTTGAAGAGCATCACATGCTTCTGAAAATGATTGTGTAGACCCCCCAAATACTTGAAAATGGTTCTTCGGAGAGATACCCAACATGATATCCATATTCCTAAATTCAGTGATGTAATCTTACACACGCTTCTCCTTCTTTTTTCTGAAGTAATTCCAAGGTAGAACCAAGACAGTGAGAATTTTGAAATCCTCCCACTTAGTTACTCATAGATCACCCTCCATCCTAAGTGTCTCAATGTTTGCCTATCACACTAAGTTAATGTATGCACCTTTAATTTAATTATGGAAAAATAAATATTCTACTCTTATTGTATATGGTGGACATTGAAATAGGCCAATAAATTTTTTGCAACCAATGATTCAAGTTTACTACATCAATCTCACCTTGGTATGGCTTGATATCCATTTTCACTCCCATTTTAAATAAATACTATGAAGGGTTGATGGCAGTGGAACATCACTACTCTTTCTTAGGCCCTTTCCTCAACTCATTTTTTGGGTCATCATGATCTTCTTATTTCCTCGATGACTTACTCTCTAAGCTAGAAAATTCAACCTCCTTGAACAACATAGCCCAAGCTTGTTTGCTAGAGTGACCATGAGGAGGACCATATTATGAGAGATAACATCGAATTTCCCTATAGCCTTGAGAATATCTCTTATGTTGGATCATGAGTGTTGTTCTGAACAGAATCATCCACCATGGCTAGGGATTTGTGATTTTTTTCTTAAGCTAATTCCTATATATTTCAATTTCCCAAAAATAATCCAAAGAAAAATTGCTCTAATACCAATACAACATGAAAACTATCAAATATATTCCATTGGAATAGTTTTTCAGATAATATCTTATAATATTATGAAATATTAGATTTATGGAATTTATTTCCTTAGATCACAAAGTATTTATGTCCTAGCTTTGCTTGAATTTTACGAAATAATTGAAATAAGAAATGGAAAGAACATGTACAAAATACAAACCATCCGCTAAAATGAACACAAGATTTATCTAACACTACAAGGAAAATACCTTCTAGAGAAGGTTATAACGAAGGTTTTTAGTGTTATCAAATTGGAAAAAAATTCAAGAAAACATCCACTAAAACATTTGTTTATGGTAGTGGATTTTTTAGCAAAGATTATAACCGAACTTTATCACAATTGAAAAAATCTAGGCGATCGGAGGTTTTAGAAAATGTTTTTTAGCAATGTTTTTCATGGAAAAGTAACACCATTGTGTTAAATAACGTTGGGGTTGCATACATAACTAAAATAATAGAGACACTCAATACAAATAAAACTAGTGCCTGAAATGTATATTGCTTCGATGTGTATATATTAAAAAACACCCTGGGGCATTCTTTTCAGGAACAACGTCGAGGCAAGAAAAAAATATTGCAGACCCGATGCTTTTATTTAAATTTGTAGTGTCGATGAATATGATTTGTATAAAATCATCGATGCACTACTGATATAAAAGAACCGATGTTATTAATTTTAATAATGCACCCAGGCTAGAAATAATATTTTGGAGCATCGAGGTGTTAGTTCTATGAAAGCGGTGGTGCTTTAATAATTATAATGCATCGAGGCATCAATTGCAAACAATATCGGTACTTGAAGAATTAAATGCATCAGTGTTTTCATTGTCAGAAAAGGCATCAATAATGCAAAAAATATGTCGTAGCAGTGATTTTATAAAACATAACGCATTGGTGCGTATTTATGTTATGGTCGCACTCATTTTTTGTATGATATTTTCTTTCTTGGAAACATTGACATGTGAAATTGCAATTATTGTGATGTTTTAACTCTGTTATTGATCAAAAAATCAACATATATCTTATAATAGTATTCATATAAATTAAAATTTTATTAGTGAATTTGTATATGATGTTTGGATTAATTTGTTATATTATCATATTTCACATCTCTTCATTATAACATTTAATCAATGTTGTAACATTTCGCATTGAAATTGGATAACACAATAGAATAAATTAAAATGTATTTTATTATGTATCAATAAGAGGCTCTTTGTCATACAAAACGTGATTTTTATTGGTAACCCCTTGTCTTTCAATTGGGACACTATATCCATTAGATTAAACAAAATGTCTAATTTTCATAGACAATGTTAAAAAAAATATCAACTTGTATTGATATATAAATAAATCATTGTTCTTCGGAGGAACTACTATCATTGCTTGAGCTATTTCCATGATTTGGGTTATTTGGATGAATGTTTTGTTGATTTCATCGATTTTTTTCATCTTCTTGATCTTCTTCCATTTGAAAACATAAAAATAAAGTGTAATGAGTGTATCTACATTGGTGAGAATAATGAAAATTGAAAATAATAATATACATCAATTTAAATTGAATAGCAATATACAATAGCAAAAAGTGACTCATGAACTGTACACATGGTTTCAAAACCAAGTCTCATGCCTTGTTGCAACAAATATTTTGTTGGCATAGTTCCACACTTTGTTTCCTACAATTTTTATACCCCTTTATAAATCATAGATTTAATATAAAGGAATTTTTTGTTCTATTAATGAAGCAGGGTTACCCCTGCTTTCCCCATAGTATGCATATAAACCTATGCATAAACCATTTTCTTCCTAGGAATTTATATGACCATTCGGTCCAAGATTCATATTAAATGAACAATGGTTAAGGCCCCCTTAATTAGAATTTATATGGAAACATTTACTCATTAACCCCATGGTCTAGCCCTTCATATCCTTTCCCTATCAGGACTCTTTTCATCCTCATAAACCTTTGTTAATCTCTATGGCCGCACATATATCCAAACCCCACTTTATAACTTTGGGTCATAAATGGAAAACCATTAAAACCCTTCTATCAGTGCTTTAATCCATTAATATTCTCCTATAAGAGAATACACGTAAAAACATGCATAACATACCTTTTCCACCTTTCCTCAGCCTTTGCACATTTCCCAAGAATTACCTTTATCATAATCGCTCATCACAGTTTCCCATGGTCATTCCACATACATTCTCTTATTGCCCCTCTGACTCTGATATGTGACTGTCGGACGTGTTTAAATAACGCTTTTGATTTAAAAGACTTAGCACAACACATTAATGGAATACAAAGGAAATACATTGAAATTTCGCTCCAAACCACATAACCGGACTTCATATATTATAGACACACATACATAAATATCATCATGTCCGTCGACACCAAAGCTTTTATGTTGCGCTACTCTTCCTCCGATCTCCGATCGTCAATGCCTCCGATCTATCACTATCAGCTATCGCTTGATCCTTGTACTTGACTCTTCCACTTCAAAATTCCAATCCGACATGTATTTTGGACCCGATGGGTTCTAGGTCACATTCGATAAGGTTTCAGGTCTGGCTATGCATCACATGTCACATTCATTCTCCGATCCAACTCCATATAACATTTGCGATGCGAATTAATCTATGTCGTTGATCTTCTGCCATCAGCTTAATGGCCGATGTCTTCTTTGAACAAACACAACTTGCTCAATATTCCTCCACCTTTGATCTGCAATTAGTGGATCCGACGATCCATAGCGATTTCGGGTGAGACACAAGCATGGATAATACCCACCCGATAAGCGGTTTTCTCTCTCCACTTTCATGCTACATGTCAACTGATAAATGGAATCGGGTGACTTCCTTCTAATACCACTTACTAGTTTTATGTCTTCCCAAAAACCCTTTTCGCTTACAAATCCGTCGATGCGATATTCCTATGTCTCCTGTGTGATTGGATCCTATCCATTGATCTATTAGATCCAATGATTGTTGTTCAACGATACTTCATTCTTTCGTCCACCCCTTTACTTTGGATTTTCTCCATTTCTTCAATGTTTACTGTGGTTCTTGGGTTTTCTTCGGGTTCTGATCCCTTCATTGTTTCAATGTGCACTTCCTCCTAAGCCTTGCTTTAATCTTTCTAATGGATTAAATGGTCCATCAAGATCCTCTTCGTCATGCTTCTATATGTGTGTTTTCCAAACTCCGCCTGCAACTTTGTTATGCAGAATACGCTAATTCATTCATTCTTTGCCATTGATATTTAACAACACACTTATACATATGGAAATTGAATCTCTTGTGCAATATATATAATATATATATATATATATATCAACAAACAATTACATGATGAGACTCTCTGTCTCTCCTCGACCTGATCTTCTAATTAATGGCCTTTGTTTCATTCATCTACTCGGAGGCTTACAAAAACAACTAAAATATCTAACTCTCTCTCTATCTAACCTCTCTATTTCTAACCCTTGTCTTTGCCTTTTAGGCTTACATTTATACAAAGGGATTCTAAAACCAATTCCTGGTTTAGATCCATAGATTCCTCAACAAAATTCCTAAATCTATTCCTCATTCCTAAGGATTCTCTTTAATCCACAAAATCATGAACTGAATCCTAATCTAAGATTTACAATCAATTCTCAATCCCCTCATCACTCAACTATCCTAAATCTCTCATGTTCTCCTACATTTGAGAACATTTACAATTATGCCTCACAATATTCAATTAATTCCTATTCTCATTAAAATCACTCAAAATATTAAATAATTACATTAATTCAATACTTAGGAAACCAACTTCCTTGAAACACAAGACCCCTTATGTCTACTATAATACAATAATGATGTTGAGTTGAATGCTCCTACATCAATTAATTATAAACTCAAAGAATTAAAACAACATACATACTTACAAATTTCATAATTAATTTTTGATATGCCAACACATACTCACAACCCATATTTAATCCAATCTTAATCAATTCTTCTTATGGCTCTTCTTTGTATGTTAGCACCTACTTGAAGAAATTCAAGGATCGTTGTTGTAAAACAACTTAAAATATACAAAAAAGAAACCTTGGGTTGTTATAAACAATTACTCACAAACTTTGATATCAACCCTTTTCTTCTTTGTCATCTTGTTTTATGTGTTGAATGAGTTCCATTTTGTTTTCTTTTCTGCAAGAAAATAATTGAAAATTAATATTTAATTCTAAATCATTGATCTATATGTACAAATTCAATCATTAATACATACATTTGAATTATGTTGCTGTTGAGATGGCTCCTCCTATGATGCAATTATGTCCATTTCTTTGACCATTTCCTTGTACACTTTTTTGGACATTCCTACTGGCATGTTTCACATATTAGCTCATTGATCCTTTGGTATTTTCATAATCTTCTTGAAAAAAGTAATAAACTATTTATATATTGATATAAGAAAACTAAGTATAACAAAATTGATATTAATAGATGAATGGTTTGTAGTAATATATACATATAATTCTAGAAAAACATTATAATTAGCAATATTACCTCATTAAGGTCCTATATTTAATAGGATGAGCTGACTATTTTCCATTGAGTTTATATATGAGATGTTGTAAATAATCTTTCATTCTACAAGTTATCTCCAAAAAAAAAAGGAAAAATGAAGAAAAAAGGGGATATAAAAACAAGAATGTGTGTGTGTGTGTGTGTGAAAAGAATAAAAAATCAAAAATATGAGAAAATAGAAAAATGAATGAAAAATGCAATAGTAATACCTTAGAAATTTTGTAATGTGTTGCTTGTCAAAACACCACATTGAAATAGATTAGTTATTTTAATCACACTGTTTAAGCATGATTAGGATGGATTATATAAAATTATTTCAGGTTAGTAAATAATCAACCACATAGTGTAATCATGGTTGAATTAGATTAGATGGAATAAAATTAATCGACAACAATATTTAAATGTGGTTGATTAAGAGTTAATGTTGAATCAAATGCTAAGTTCATTGCATTTCCAATTTATAAATAAAGTTTGGCATGACATATTTTGTCGCTACATAATAAAGTGGACGCATGTTCGAACGATCCTGATCCACCCTGTCCGAATCAATGGTGGGGGATAGTATTTAGCCCCCCAAGCCCCTCCGATGTTTAACCACAAGGGGGGGCTCGGAAAAGGTGGTAATCCTTGGCAACATGGCAGCTTCTGGGCATTTCACAACCCCCCCTGAAAACTACCATCCCGCTCACGCTCACGTTGACCATTGACACCCCTCCACTCCCATGCCACATTCATTCCAATAGGTTAACCTCCTATCCCCTCCTCATTCCTACATCATTCCCTATTCCCCCATTTCCCTTCCACCACCTCACACCAGTGGACCCCACTTCCCTTCCACCAAAATGACCTCCCACCACTACTTCTCCCCCAATACAATGTTGCCATCTAGCATTCCTGCCACCACATCAATAGACCGTTGAGTAAACAAATGATATCCTCTCCCATGACAACAAACCCACTTTTCTTTAATGGTAAATTAGAACCGGTAAACCTTTTTTTCTTGTATAACCCACTATAGCCCATTCAATCACATCCTTTCATGGTTTCAAGATAATAGGGAATCACAAGTTTCAGTTCATAGTCAACCAAAAAGACTCTGCCCCAGTGCTCATTCAGTGATCCATGCGATCACTGTGACCAGTCAGCATAACCAATCACTGTAACCAAGTGCCTAGCCATCAATTTGCATCCAGGTACCATTTTTCACTTATTTTTCCTGGGTAATTCTAAATTTCCTTTTCTTTTATCTTCTATCATAGCACCTAAAGGAAAATCGATGACCTCTAATTACTACCCTATGTTACCCCCTACCATAGACTTAGATCACCAACCACTAGTAGACCAAGACTACAAAATTGTTGAAACTTGTTGTGAATTTGACTTGTACGAGCTTTGCAACTGCTTAAAGTAGAATTTCTTGGACCAGAGCGATGAACTAAGCCTCTGGGATTCTCTCCTACCATAATTCATTTTTCCCCAGACACACCATTTCCTCGAATTTATCTCCTGGTGTCCAGTGACATCCTCTTCACCATCACTACAAAATCCATCTCCCAAATGATCGAATTGCCAAATTCTGACTCTCTAAAACCATTTTCGGTAGATTCCCTTATGCAAATCTACAAAACTTAATGTTCCCAGAGAGAGCCAAGATATTTGAGATTTTTCTCCCTGAGGATGCCCAATTACCCAAGAAGAATCCCCCATACTCATTGTCTATTTTCCTTGAGATGACCAAGCAAGTGATTTCAATTATTTCATACATACTTGGCTATTAATCCAATTAGTGAGTTGATGAGGCCATTGTTGGTTTTTCTTATCAGTTTTTGCAACTGGTGAGAAACCCCTTATTTTCAATTATAGTTAATTCGTTGCAGAATCAATTCATGACTAGTTCCTCAAGTTTTATACTGAAGGGAATTTTAAATATGCTTCAGTGTTGGTTTATTTGTTTATGTATCATCAAGCAGATAGTTTTTCATTCCCTTTGCAAAAATTAGATGAGTAGGGTAATCCACAATCAGTAATCCATTGGACATCCTTGGTGAGGAAAAATTCCACTGAGTATACCTTCTCTAATTATGTTGATCAATATTTACACATAGTATCCTGCTTATTAAACCAAAATATAGAGCCTAGGATAGGACTAGAGATACATAGAATTTTTCATCTTAGTGAGCAGACTAAGATAGGAGATTGGTACTTGTACCAAAATTATACAGAGATCGGAGTTTATGGGTGTGAATTTCCACCATACAGGCTGTCAAAATTTGTTCCTATGAGGATATTCTGATTGGAATACATAAGGGCGATGATTCATATCAATGACCTTCATTTTGTTGCAAAAAAAAAGAAGTATCAGTTTAAAATCAAGGCACAGGTTAGACCATTTATTTGTAACACTAAAGCAGAAGGTAAGGAGGAATATTTTCTCCTTAAGCATATCAACTTCAAGTTGAGTTTCACCTTGTCATATGACACTTTTGGCATCATTTCTAAATTGAGAGTGTAGTAGAAAACCCCTCCCTACACTCACACTCCTAGAGCATAGATAGAGAAGTTCATGAATCAAAATCAGTGGGAGGAGAATACACTACATGAGGCAGAAGAACAAGTGATATCCATGACTTCCTCACAGACTCCAATACCTCAAGAAAAAAGGGACAAGAGGCCAACGGAGGATGATTCCCCTTCAATGAAAGGAATTGGAGTCAAACAATTTCTGATATACAAGAAGAAGCAGAAGACTAATACTAAATCCATTTTTCAACAAGAGGACAAGGAGCAGGCCACCATAGTCCTAACAGGCCATCATGTTCCTAAAAGAGGAGAAGATATCTTCACAAGATCTCCAGCTTCCTCATCTTCCCAAGATCCACTAGATACAGCTAAAACAATAGAATTAGTTCAGGACAAGGATGAACGAAATATTTTTGCAAAATATAGATAAATTACAATAATAATAAGTTCCTTAAAGCCACCACATACACCCATTTCTAGAAGAAAACAACCTCTTCATAGAATAGGCTTCTTTCATCCTTTGACACAGAAAAGGGGCAAATAAAAATTGCATTCCTTCAAGCACAACTTCCATTTCCAAAGACTCCAGTTGATTACAAGAAATCTATTTTCTCCTTTGATGTTGAGAAGAATCACCCCATTGACCAAGTAGACCTGCATTAACAAACTTGTGAAATGTTGTAATCTACTTTGACCAACACTACCATGACAACTTCCAAGTTGCAGGCCTCACTGAGCAACATACAATCACAATTGAAACTTGAAAATATCTCATCTTTGGTAAAGGACACCATGATCAAATCATTGGAGGACCTAGAAATTAAACTGGTGCATGACCCCAAAGATGTAAAAGCAACAAAAGAAATTGTGAGGAGGAAAAATGTAGACATAATAGCATTGACGAAACAACTCGAACTTCCCTCCATTGAGGATCCCCAACCTAAGGAATTTGGGGGGCTTGAGAAAGAAAAAGAGAACATGTTCAAGATAATAGTTCTACAAAGTAACCAGATTAAGGATATGGAAGTCTAGATGGAAAGATTGCTTAAGGAAAAGGATCAGTCATCACAGCTAGCCATAGTTCCTCTAACAGCAGTGCCTATTTATGTTGCAACCATATCAAGAGCATTTGCATTGACAAAGAAGCCCAAACAATAGAATCCTCAAATGAGTTGGTTAAAGCTATGGAAGACATGTCCAGAAGAGGGCGGGAAATTGAAAAATTAAAATCCCAACTTAAAACGTTACAGGATCATAAATTAAAGATAAATAATTCATACATAGAAGAACTGCAAAAATATCATAGGCTGTCCCCAAGGATTGAGTAGCTAGAGAATGAATCTGTGATGGCTTGGGCACTAACACAGGCTAAAGAATTCATTTGGGTTGAGATAAATGAGGTCATGGCAGAAATCTAGCCTTCAATTAAAATAATATTTGAACATGACGATTTAATACAGAGATCAAAGGAGTTAATGGAAAAAGTCATAAACAGTTTGGGATAGAGGCTAGGGGAAACTAACACTTTAATTAAAATTTTTAATTCAAAAGCCAAGGATGGGTTAGCATATTTTGAAATTACAGATAGGATATAGACTATCTTGGAAGTTAGGAAAGTCCTTACTAAAAGGAACTTGCTAGTACAATTGGAAAAAAAATTCCAACATTTGGAGACTAGCATCCAGAAGTTTCACAAGAAACTCAATGCATTACATTTGAAAGGACTGCTAGGACTAAAGGGAATTGTAGACAAGTTATTGCCCCTACCAGATTATCAGTAGAAGTTGTACTCAATAGCCCAGGAAAAATCAAAGTTTTCAGCTATCAAAGGTTCAATCATAGGAAAAGATTTCATGGAGGCTTTGGAATTCGATCTCCATATCAAAGCTAAAATCAAGCATTTATTTCTGGCCAAACCAACTTTCCAAAGATACACCGAGGTAGATGAGACTTATAGAAAATTGGTAAAAATACCAATTCTAGATGAAAACGAATGGGACAAACTATGTTAGATTTTGGAGTAAAAAAATATTTTACCTTCAGTAACAGAGAAACATTTTTTCAAGCCTAGTCATCAACATCAAGCCTCGAAGATAGTGCCAGATCATGACATCTGTTTTAGTTATCTATATTTTTGTTGTATTTTTACAAGAAGTTTAGGATATTTTGTAAAAATCTTGAGGTTTTCACTCAAGATATTTTTCTGATAATATTGTATATGTACTTCCCAAATCAAAGCAAAAATGTTGGGACTTGTAGCAAGAAAGGACAACCATTTGATGTAAAGTTGTTCACTGAGCTAAAGTGATCATTTTTCATTAATACAAACATTGTTCCAGGATTCTGTGTCATGCTTAATTTGTGATGTTTATTCTACTTGTAATACTGTAATATCTTTGGTTTCTCAAATGTGTTTCTTTCCTCTATTGTTTAAGATAAATTATGGGATGAAAATGTTTAATTACACTTTGTCTTGGCTTTAATAAATATATATGTTTTCCAACTGAAATTAAATATATAATTATTAATTTCTCTATGTTTAATTGGTTCTCAACCTTTTTTCCTCCCTATGATTTCATCAATCTCTGAAGATCTAACGACCTGCCTACCTTTCTCTGTTATTTTTAGTTTTATATTTATGCACTTGATCACTCAAAACTTTGACTCCATTTCCCAATGGCCTTACTTCGCAGCCTCAACCAAGCAATTCAAACAACCAAACTCTGAACTTTACATCTAACCTAAAATCCCACCACAACAAAGTTAAATTTGACAGATAGATCCCTCTCCGAGTTTGGAAGGGCTAGCTTCTAAACTTAAAAGTGGTTATGTGGTTACCTCTATGTTTCTTCCATAGCCTTAATAAATTATGAAGTGCTAAGATCCTAGAGACCATACTAGGGGCTTCAAACAAATCTGATTTGTATTAATTTTTTCCCTAGAAAATTTTTGTTTCAGAACTAAAAACTATTTCTATGTTTTGTGGCTTAGAAATAGATTTTTATTTAAGGTTGTATTCCACTTTAAAAGTTGTATATATCTTATTCGTGAATATTTAATAGTAGATATGGCTCCTAAAATAATTTACACTAGAGCTAATTGAGATTCAAATCCACCAAAAATTGTTGATAATCTAGAAAAAATAATTAGAAAGAAACCTATATCAGAGAGTGAATCAAGTGAAGGTCCTCTACCTAGGGTTAATTCCCTTCCAAAGAATTTTGTAACTTTAAAAGATATAGAATTTGATCTAGCTTTTGAACATAGTCTTTTTAGAAGTAAATTTGATGGCTTCGTGCCTAAAACTGTGATTGATGAAAGCCTACTAAAACGCTATAAATTAGATTCTCTTGATGATGAACTCAAACAATTTGAAAAGTTTGATTCTTTGGTTAGTCAATTATATCAAGCAGTGCATAAATCTCTCCTTCATCAATCACCCAAACCTTTTTCTTCTTCTTCTATTGCTTCCTCTCCAACCTCACAAATAATTCCACCTAGTTTTTATACTCCATTTGAAATTCTTGTTGTTCATATTACCACTTTAGAGATTCCTACTATTTATACCCCTCTAGAGTTTCTTGTTGTTTATATTCCTGTAGAGATTCCTTCTATTCCTACTGCACCTCCAATAATCACCCCCATTTTCTCTACTTCCATTTCATCTTCAACCACTGCCACTTCTACATCAACACAACAAAGTGTAATTATACCCCCTTTCATACCTTCCATACCCATACCTATTGTAGTCCCATCCACATCTCAAGCACCAATCATGGTAGCTCGATATGCCCCCTTGGTCCTACCTCCACAAATCAATGCAATGCCTTAAGATTAATAGAGTAGGATTCCTCAATTTGATAGCACTGGGCCCATAACTTCTCAGCAACATATTGATAAAATGAATGACTACTTAGACCTCCAAGAGATAGATGATGTTGATGTGAAAATGAGATTCTTTTCTCAAAGTCTCACTAATGGGGGTTAAAAAATGGTTTAAAGGGTTACCAACCAACTCTATCCTAGACCTTTCTCAATTTCATGGCACCTTCCTCAAAAGATGGGAAGTGAAAAATAACCCTCTACAAATTTTAGCAGAGTATGAAAGTATCAAAAGAGCCCCAGGTGAATCAGTCCAAGACTATTGTATCAGATTTAACAATGTCTATAACTCTATCCCTACAGTAATACAACCTCCTCCGTGACTAGCCCTGATTAAATTCCCAGATGATTTTGACCCTGATATGTCTTACCAATTAAGAGAAATAAACTATGCAACCCTTGAGGAAATGCAAAGAAATGTAGTTAGTGTTGAATCCAATCTATTAGCAAAGAGAGTTAGACTAAAAGTTGAAAGAGAGTTACTATAAAAGAGGAACAAGCTTCTTCTTCCTTTGATGCTAAGTTGGATACTTTAGTAAAAACAATGGAGATAATGATGGAGATAATTTCTATAGCTGATAGAACTCCTCCGAGGGAAAACCAAGGTGGTTCCCAAATTACAAATCCAAATTTTAGGAAAAGTCAGCCTCATATTAAACAAAGAGAGCAGAGAGGCAAAAATGATTAGAAACATATTAGACCTCCATTTCAAGAAAACTATGCAGATGGGGAAGCTAAAATACTTGAAGATCTTGAGGAAAATCAAATAAATTTGTTTGAGGAAATCGAAGTTGACCACATTTTCCTGACTAAGGAAGAGCAAGACATTTTCCTACTCTCACAACCAAAATCCATTCCATTAGACTCTAAATACTACAAACAAGGATATCATAACGAAATTATGGAAGTACATAGAAAATATAAATTAAGGAGTAAAAAGACTGTTGAAACTCCTCCCAAGAAGACCCAAAATGGTACCCCTTCTAGTAGTCAAGCTAAAGATGATTCTCAGAAGGAAACTTATAAGAAATAGGATGCAACTACTAAAGAAAAAGAAAAACCTCCTACATATTTTAGCATTGAAAATGAGCTAGATAAAGTAAAAAATTCTATTCCTCACTAAATTAATAAATAAAAAAATGCATACAGATCACATTTCATAAAAGCCTTGAAAATAGGGGAAGGGACTAACACAATCAATTTGACTAATGACCAACCTGAGTTATTGTATGGGCCTGAGGTTGAAGGAAAGTCTTAGGATGGTAGTGTAGCCCCTTTCTACATTAGCTTTAGTATTCATGTTAAAATTCTGCACAATATTATGCTTGATTCTAAAGCCTCACACAATCTAATGCCTAGGGCTATTATGGAAAAACTAGGTTTAGACATAACCAGGTCCTACAAAGATTTATATTCATTTGATTCAAGTAGAGTAAGATGTTTAGGATTAGGTCGCAGTCACTAATCATGAAAAGTACTCCTCGATCATAATGGTCAGGTGGTTCTATCAAGTATCATTTTATACTTTTTCGGGCTCGAGAGACACAACTTTATGAAAAAGGACCCCTTTGGAGTTTTCTTTTCCGTGTCTTTTCAAACTCCCTAAAATGAAAAAGACTCTAATTTTTACCTATGTTAGACTCATTAAACTATGACGACATTAGACTCGTCACCATGACGAGACTCGAGCTTTTCCTCCCTAGGGCTCGTTAAACTATTACTAGGTTGGATTCAATAACAGGTTTTTCGTCGATTGTCTATGGCAGCAAGTCACTCTTGAACATTGACACTTCTGCTTCTTGTCAGGTTGGGACATCCATACATCTTCATTTGGCCTTCCGCGGGTTTGGGTTGTCATTCAGCCTCATTCCATATCATCCATGTTGTTTTCATCAAGCCTCTGATCCTTTGGTCCTTGAATGCTGCCACCCTCCGGAGTCGTGTCGCCGACATGTTCAAGAGTATAATCCTTCTGCCGTTTACACCTCTGTCTCTTTCTCTGATACTCTGTTTCACCATCTACCTCTTGTTCCTTATCTCGTGTTGTTGATGGGGGAAACATTATGGCCCTCCTGTGACGGGTCGTCTCCTGTCGACATCAGCTCATTATCTAGGAGATTGATCTAGAGATCCCTTTTTGGTACCTTGGAGCTTGCATACCTCAATGGCAAGTTCTTCGCGCCTGATGGTTGACTCACATCATTGGTTGCCGACTGGGTAATTCCACGAGTGTTCGACTTTAGCTCATTCTTTGCACTTCGTGGATTGTGCTAGACAGTACCTTGAGAACCATTGGCATTATTGGTGGTTTCTCTCGCACTTGTTAACAGTTTACATCATCGACCGATAATCAAGTGACTTTCTCTCATGCTCGACTTCAGCACCTCTATTCGCATGTTAGAATTTGTACTATGGTCGGTTGGGTTCAAGACCCCGGGCTTAGATTACTCACGCTCGGGCTACGCGGATTGGTTTGTGATTACATGACTCATTGATGGATGGCTACAACCATACCTGAGTCTTCATGGATGGCTGCGGCCATACCTTTGTCATTTTTATGGTCTCATTAGCTGGGTGGCTGCGTCCATACCACAAACCTATTTATACGTCTTTTGGATGGCTACGTCCATGCCTAGACGACATTTACTTCACTATTAGAGATATTGTACTTGCGTGCAGGTTCTTCTAGACACTGTTCTAGTTCAGTTGTTTTGTAAAGCATTTCACCCCTCCCACTCTCTCGGGCTCCATAATTTAGGGGGCATCTGTTACACAGTAATTTATCACCGTTGTGTCTCGTGTCTAAGCCAACATGCTCATGACAGACAAATGTTCTCCTAAGCTACCAATTGACCCACTTTTCCAAAGTTATCTGCCTCATCGTGGTTATTGGTTTAATAAATGCGCTGAAAGGCGTGCAACAACAGAATGACCGCGCTGCCAGCGTGGAAGTACACGTGTTTCCTAGGATGGCGCACCAGCGCGAGACTATGTGGTCTCTTCTGCAATGATATGACTAGCTACATTGATCACTAGTGATGTCAGCGCGGAAGCTTAGTTATGTACCCACGATGATCCAGATTTGGTGAATTGTTCCAACAGTTGGCCTTCCAGATGACTCCAGGCCTGGTTGTTGGCCTCGTTTATGTCGCCTTTCCTTCCCTGGTGTGGCAGTTCTATCAATTTGGCTACCTTCCTTGATGATAAGCTCTCCTTTCCACCTTTCATGGAAGCTCCTCCTCCTATTTAAGCACTCATATTTGATATGATCAGCTAGTTGGAATGGTCAATGGTTGGCAAATATTTAGTGTGAGAGTGTTTCTAGTGCTTTCATAGGTAGCTGGTGTGAGTGTGATAAGTGTGAGAGTGTTGTTTGGGGAAGGTTGTGAGTGCCCTTGATCACATGTCAAACTTGTGAGAGAGAGAGAAACTTGTTTTGGGAGATCCATCATCCAAGAGTGAATGCGTGAAGAACTTGCTGGCTGGACTCGAATCTCCCCAGCGAAGTCGCTAATTTGTGATGCAGGAAAGTGTTCCCTCTGCGGACAGAGGCAACCCCTCTAGCCCTAGAGTGGGTCTGTTACACAAAAATATTGTCACCATGACTATTTGCAGTCAGTATGGGTTTATCATCACTTATATTGTCCTCCTAAGCAAGTCTCAGACCTCAGCTCTTCATCTCAAGCTTTGCAAATGAGAGAAATACATTAAAAATCAATAAAGCTCTGGTTCCGCACTTTCTCTCACTTTTGCCTACGGGCCTGCACCCTTTTTTCATAGTACCTACGTATCTGCATGCTCTGTCTGTAAAGGGGTGGGTGCGTACCCCTATAGAAGTCAAAAAGGAGCAAGTTTATTCTAAAAAATTCACTTTGGGTTAATTCTAGATGATTCTAGAAGGAATTTTGATGTGGATTGTTCGCTCCAAGGTGGTTCATGCATCCCAAAAGAGAAGGAGCTAATCCCTTGATAGGAGGAGCTATCCCTTTGAAGGAGGGCTTTATTCCTTTGAAGGAGGACCTAGTAACTTCCCTCCATTGCACTATAAATTAAGGCATTGGGTCAGTTGCTGGAGAGGTTAGAAGCTGAACATTTTTGAGGGTAAATGGTGATGGAATTGGGACTTCCTAGTTAAGCTTGAGAGGAGAGATCACATACCTTTTGGCTTCATTGGGAAGTGAGTGAAACTTGTCAAAGTAGAGGAGACTTCTTGTCGGACCCTGGGAGGAGCTTGTACAGCATCAAGGCACAGGTTGTAAACTTCTTCTTTGATTTGAATTAATACAATCAGATTCATTTTTCTCAACAAATTGTCTTATGTGGTTTGTTTCATAATCTCCTTGATCATTATGATGAATATGCTTTATGATATTGGCTTTCTAGGTGCTATTTAATTTGTTTGCTTGTTTGTGTTTGCAGACTTACTTCAAGGAAGCTCATTTGGAGCAAGGGAGCGAGGCTTCCACAAACATGCATTGGACCCAAGGTAGGCCTAAAACACTTGTTTGCCTTTGTTTTTAATTGCATATTTAGAGAAAGATAGTTTTTTATTGGCTTGCTTGTCACTAGATATCTTTAGATACTAGGAAGGTCGATCTTGTCCACAACCTCAACTCGTTCCGTGTGACAAAATGGCGACTCCGCTGGGGACTTGATTGTTTTCCTTGTTTTGATTTTGACCTGAGAAACTTTTGTTTTCATTTCTGTTTTTGGCTTGTTGTGTGTGGAATTGGGTGGATTTAGTAGATCTAGGATTATTTTTGCTTTTCATAACTTTAGGAGAAGCCCGCACCCTGTGCTTGTAACACAGTGCGTACTTGTACGCATGTTTTCTTTGCACACAGAGCGTGCATGCACCTGTGTGAACTGTGGGCCTGCGAACCCTGCTAAAATTTTGAAAAACTTGAATCTTTCTCTTTCAATTAGTTTTATTTTTGTTTAGATGTTGTTATTCCTTGCCCAGACCTGGATGTGACTTGTTAAGAACTTTCCTTGGTTTAATTCCATTGGTGTTAGGGTTTTAGGTGAAATTCCTAGAAGTTTTGGTTGTCGGTCTTGATTTTCATTTTGGTCGTGTAGTAGCTCAGAGCTTAGAAGTTGTAGAAGCCTCAGATCACCTTGGTTTTTACTGGCCTTCTTATGAGTCTGACCATTTGCAAAATCTACCTTTGTTGAGGAATCCATCTTGTGTTTTCTCTTTGCGAAACTTTGAAAAAGCTTGTGTTAAAAGTTTGGATTTCATTTTTAATAAAGAAAACAAATAATTGCTTGTTTTTTGACTGATTTGTGATTATGGACAAGTTAGTCCTTGGTTTGCTTATCGCCAAGTTAAACATCCTTGAAAAAGACATCTTGTAAGCTTTTACTTCAAATAGTTTTTTATAGTTTGTAGATCTCAATATTTTCTTTATTCATAGTTTTGAGTGTTTAAAAAAAAAATACAAAAATCTCTTTTGAAAAAAGTTTGTTTTTGTAGTATTTGAGCGTTTGAAAGAAAAGGGAAATTTTTGTGAAAATAACTAGTTGTCTCGTTATGAGTGCATTGGAGCAAAAACTCTTCTTTAAACTCTTCTTTAGGAAAGATTTGTGTTTACACGCATTTGCATTCTCAAACTCTTTCCTAGCTAGAAGTTCATTGAAGAGAAAAGATTGTTTAATCATCTTAAGTGCATTTTTTTTAGTGATTTCAAGTCGAGTCTTCACACCACGAGTTTCATCTCCGCACCTCTTGACTTAATCAAACACCAATAAAAATAATTCTTAAAGTAAAATTAATCTAGAAATCTTTTTATTTCTAGGGCTCTATTACACCAACATAGCTTAAGCTAGTGTCTTGGAGTAGGGAGTAATTAATTGTCCAAGACAGTAAAACAAACAAGTAGTTGTATCTTGCGGTAGGAGAGAAATCCAATTGTTGCATCTATGCTCTGGGAAAGCTCCTCTTCAAGGAGAAGCACGAGATTGTGTCTGAACCAGTGTGGGACTCAATCCTTCCTCATTGGGAACGACACCAGATATTCACGAATTAAAAATGGTAAACCTCAGATTAACCATTGTCGAGGAGCCTGGGGTCACTTGTTGGTAAACCTTCAATTATGTCAAGGAGCCTTCAAGGGGATTGAGCTTGCTACTCTACCCTTGCGTGCGTATCGGATCGTAGACTGTTCCCCCAGGTATATTTGTTTCTGTTGGTAACCATAGTGACCATATTCTATAGGATTCTTCCTAAGGTGACGGTGGTGGGAAGACCCCACTGTACCTGGAGCAGACGTCGGCTAGACTCACTTGGATTTTCTCGGGGGTTCTCTTCACTCGAGACGGTTTAGTGGAGAAACTTATGCCAGTCTATTAATTAAGCAGGTTGTCGGGGTAACTGTTCCAATCGCTATTTCTGCATTGAACTCTGCAACGTTGGATTTCATCACCAACTAGTGTTTTCAGTACGGAAAGTTACTGTTTGTGTGTGGTTTGATCTCCTAGATTCTTTAGGCGTGTGATTCAATTTGTTTGGTTCTTTAGAGGCTTTAGGTGGTTTTCATTGAGATTTTACTTTGTTTTCATGTGAAGTAGTTAAAATTTTTAACCATGGCCCATAGACTTTGGGGCCAACCTCCTGAGTTTTCACTGAGCCAGCCTGAAGGGCTATGGGCCCTGGTAACTCCTAGAGACAGTAGAGTTGGGTCACCTAAAAAAGGAGAGTCTTCTTTGGTGGTATATCCTGATTTTTCAGCTTTAATAGCATATTATAGTACGCATTATGTGTCTATTTCAGAAGTTACTGGTAGTGTTTCATCTACTAGTGATATAGGTGAAGAACCTGAAATATCTAAACCCGAATCTGAAACTGTTGCTACTCCAATATCAGAGTTTGCCTCTCCAGCTTCTAGTGGTCCTAGTTCACCTAAGGTAGAAAGAATAATTACCCAAAATCTTCCTTCTGGACTAATAGCTATTGAAGAACTTGTTATTCTGGAAAAAGAAGAAGGCATCCCTATTCCTAAAGATCGACCTGTTATAGAACTTAGGGAGCGTGAATCAATCTTTTACAGTCCACCTAGGAGCAGTGCTTGGTATCTTTCATTGACTAATTTTTTGGAAAACCAGGGACTAAGTCTTTCACCACCTCGTATTTCCTATCACCCAACACCTAGAGGTTACTATCCTCCGTTAAATATGTCGAGACAGTCGTCCATGTTTTCTCAATCTCCAGAAGCCTTTTTGTACGGTGGTCCTTCTTTTCCCGCTGAGTATCAGTCAATTTCTGGCACTTTTTCGGGAGCATCTCCTCAACCTATTGAACAAGGGTTATTAATAGGAAATAATGGTACTAATCCATTGAGTGTAGAAGATATTCTCATGATGTCGGGTACTATTCCCAATCCTCAACCTCAAGGTGGCCAGTCACC
The DNA here is from genome assembly GCA_000404065.3 of Pinus taeda. Taxonomy (NCBI): domain Eukaryota; kingdom Viridiplantae; phylum Streptophyta; class Pinopsida; order Pinales; family Pinaceae; genus Pinus; species Pinus taeda. The sequence goes on from APFE030340266.1 coordinate 441,141, forward strand.
ACCTGGGGGGCAGCCTAAAAATCCTCAAGCATCACCTAGGGGACAACCTCAAGGTACCTAGTTTGTGCCTGGGGGGCAACCTCAAGGTACTCAGTTTGCACCTGGGGGGCAACCTCAAGGACAGTACATACCTACGGGACAGTATGTTCCTCAAGGTCAACCTCAGACTCAATATGTACCTCAAGGTCAACCCCAATATCAATACGTACCTCAAAGTCAACCATAGTATCAATATGTACCTCAAGGTCAACCCCAGTATCAGTACGTGCCTCATGGTTATCAACCCCAAGGTCAGTACCCAACCCAAGGTTACCAACCACCTTTTGGTCAATCATATGTTCAAGGATCTGGAAATGTACCATTGAATTATCAACCCTACCCTCAACCCGGTTATGGTCCTCAATATTCTCAACTTGTTATGGGTCCATACCCTGGAATGAATGTAGTGTGGGATCCATCTCAATCCCAACAGATCTTGCAACTGAATGTGCAGTTGTCATCTCAAACTAGACAACCCTTGGTTTTTGGTTCACCCCAGCAACTTGTCCAGTCTACTGTTCAAACTTCCGCACCTTCTGTAGTTTCTCAGTCTGGGCCTAGCACGCCTCGTACTCCACCTCAAACGTCTGCTACAACTACTGCAACATCTGTTTCATCTACCCCACCTACTTCTGGAGTATCAACAGCTCCAGTTTCTATGTCCCTGTATCTACTCCTCAGACATCTTTACCTCAGTCTAGACACACGGTCCACACTTCAGTTCAGATGCCTGTAGGACAACCAGGTTTAAGTACGGTTGTCACCAATCAACCTCAGTTTATTCAACAAACATACCAAGGACGGTACCAGTTCGGTCCTGCTATGTAGCAACCAGTCTATCAGTATCAACCGTACCTTAGGTATACATATCAACAACCTCAACAACCCCAGTATGATTCGGTTAATCCTGGTTTTCCAGGAGGATATAATATCCCAAATGTAATTCCAATTCCTAGTTATCCCGGAATCCTCCTCCTGGGGCTGATCTAACGACCCAGAGTTTTAGGGACCCTAATCGTCAATTACTGTTTATCGCAACTTTGGACTTGCCTGACTTGATGCGCCTTACGAACGATCCAATTAACTATCTTCCGTTTTGGCCGCCAATGCCGTATAAGTTGCCTAGTGATATTCCTAAGTTTGAAGGCAAATTAGGAGAGGACCTGTCAAACCATGTGATGACTTATCACCTCTGGTGTGCGTCTAATTCCATTTCAGATGATTCAATCCGTTTAAGACTTTTCCAGCGCACTCTAATTGGTCTTGCGGCCAAGTGGTATATTGAGTTACCGCGAGCCACTTTTTATAATTTTAGTCAGTTAGCTACTTCATTTTTAACTCATTTTCAGTTGCCAGTCGGATATGAAAATGGCACGGAACTATTAACTTCGCTAAAGCAATCAATGTCCACTTACATTTCAGATCACATTCATGAATGGAGACGTTGACGACGTTTAGTGAAAGTTTTTATCCCGGATCAGATCTTAGCTGAATGGTTTGTAAAATATTTACTACCCAAGATCACTGAGGATGTGGCTAAGGCCGGAGTCGTTACTGAGGAGCAAGTAATTGCTCAAGCACAGTACCTTGACTTAGTTTATACTCATTCGGGTACGTTATATGAGAAAATCCCCGATCTACCCAAACAAAATCAAATCGCTGCAGCTCTTGCAGCGTCTCATGTCGCTGATGGTATGATTGGTACGGTTAATACCAAAAGTAAGAAGAAGTCTTCCAAGGATTCTTCTCCTATCATAACCTTGCCAGATTCCTCGACAGGATATTCTTTCGTGGAAATTTCCGCCGATATTCATGTTGTAGAGTCATCTACAGCTAAATCAAAAATCAGTAGTAAGAAGAAAGGGAAGAAGAAGAATAAAACAGATAAGAATTCAAAAGAGAAACCAGAAAAAGTGGAATCAACTGATGAGAAATGCAAACCTCATTATCCTTGTCTCGTTTGTGATGAAGAACATTTTATGAGAGACTGCCCTCATCGTGCAGAGGTTGCGAAAATTGTCAAAGGTTCCCAAACTCTTGTTGTTTTGAAGGATCCTTTTCCAAATCAAGACAGTAAGATGATAGGTTCTTCCTTAAGTGCCAACGAAGAACCCATACTGATGATGTCCCATGTTAGAATTGCGACTCGATCGCAAGATTATGGAAGTAAAAGTCTTGTTGATGGTAAAGAAGTAGAATCTTCTCATTCTAATCCATCAACCTCAGCTCCCGGTTCTGATCCACTACAGATCGAGAAACCTAATCCAAACTTAGTAATCAAACTGCCCGCCAAGGGTATACTTCGAAAGTCAGCTTTCAATCCACATGCGAGAGCGGCTCAGAACTATAACATTGTTGAGGATTTAGTTGTTTCACCTTCAATAATTTCGGCTTTGGAAGCGCTACAATCATGTCCAGCACAGTGTAAATTACTTTTGTCGACTATAGGAGTTGTTGATGTTCAGGACCCGAACCTTATAATCTTTGATCTAGAAAATAGTGCACCGCACTTACCTCATCAAATGGTTGTCCAGATTCCAGTGATAGTCAAAAACAGACCTGTTCATAGGACTGTGATTGATGAGGGAGCTTCAACGTGTATTATGTCGATATAGTGTTGGAGATCGCTTGGTTCTCCTTCACTAAATCAATCCCCGACGATTCTAAAGGCCTTTGATGGCCGTGGGTTTGATCTTTTTGGCATTCTATAGGATTTACCTATAGGGGTTGAAGGTAAAACCGTTAATCTAGACGTGGAGGTGGTTGATGCCCCTCTAGATTACAACCTTCTCTTGGGTCATAGTTGGTCTTATGCTATGACAGCTGTCGTTTCATCGGTCTTTCGACTTATAAAGTTCCCTCATAATGGAAAGATCGTAACCTTAGACCAGCTATCTTACTTTTCATCCGACCCAACCTCTGCTGAAAGCATTCAGCATGTTTGTAAAACGACTATCCCATATAAGGATGTTGGAGTAGGACTAGTTAAAGATGCATGTTTACTAGGAACTTTTCCTTTTCCTCCAATCAACGCATCGTCTTCTACTGCAACCATTCATATGATTTCATCAAACACCATTGTTTATGATGATCCTTGGATCATACCTTTTGAATCTGAGATAGACTCATTTGGTGATCTTATGCCTTTGAGTCTGTATGAACTTGATTATCAGGCCGTGCAGTCGTTCTCCGACACAACATCAACCCAAATTGACTTAATGAATGTGGTCCATGAGGAATCACTTTCAACATCAAACTTGGATTCAATAACTTTTTCTGAACTTGTTCACATAATGAGAAAATTCGTGAAATCCTATGCATCGATGAGTTACCATGGGAAGATCTTCATCACAGATATTCATTTTTACCCGAGGGAGATCATTTTGAAAATGATTTTTCATCAATTTTTACGACTAAATATGTCAAGGAAGCTCAGAATCCAATGAAACATCCTAATTCCAAGTTAAACTTGGGAAATATTTCTCGAACTATTCCCCTTGACATTTCGATTAAGCCCGGAATTGTTGAAAACGTTCATATAGGTGCCTCTTGTATGGAAGATGAAATTCAAACATATAAGGCCCTATTTCAAGAATTCCGCGACGTGTTCGCCTGGTCATATGAGGAAATGCTAGGAATTGACCCCGCAATTGTTATTCATGAAATCAAAACCTACCCGGATGCTAAACTCGTCCGACAACATTTGCGTCAGATTCACCCAAGAAAAGCTGCTGCAATTAAAGTAGAAGTTGAAAAATTACTCAAAGCAGGTATCATTTCTCTGATCCCGTTAATGGATTGGGTATCGAATATTGTTCCTGTTAACAAAAAACAAGGGAAAATAAGAATATGTATTGATTATAGGGACATTAATTGAGCTTGTCCAAAGGACAATTACCCAACTCCCTATATCGATCAAATCATCGATGATTGTGCTGGAAGCGAAATTTTTTCCTTCATGGATGGTTTTTCCGGATACAATCAAATCAATATTCTACCTGTTGATCAACCAAAAATGGCTTTCATTTGTTCATGGGGGACATTTTCTTATTGCAAATTACCTTTTGGGCTCAAGAACGCCGGGGCAACTTTTCAACGGGCCATGTCTTATGCTTTTCATGATATCAAGCACATTGTGCAACCCTATCTGAATGACTTGCCTGCTCATTCATTACATCGAGCTGATCATCTCGTCCATTTAAGAGAAATCTTTATGAGGTGTAGGCATTATTGGATTAGGTTGAATCCCCACAAGTGTATTTTCTGTATTGAAATGGGTTGGTTACTGGGGTTTGTTGTTTCGAAAGCCAGCATTCACGTCGATCCCTCGACGGTTGAATCCATTATCAAATTGCCTCCTCCTTCGAGTCTTCGCCAACTCCAAAGTTTGCAAGGGAAAACAAACTTTTTACGTCGATTCATCCCTAACTACGCCGAGATCACAAAGGGTTTTACCCGGTTGTTGAAACAGAATACTTCATTCTTTTGGGATGACATAGCTGAGAAATCTTTTGATGCACTAAAACACGCGTTGACCCATGCACCGTTGTTGCATCCTCCCAACTACAACCAGCGTTACTTCTTGTATCTCGCTGCCTCCCATTCCACCATCGGAATGGTGTTAGTTCAGGAAGATGAATTCAGTATTGAACATGTGATATATTACCTTAGTTGAACTTTAAATCCAACTGAGCTAAAATACTCACATGTGGAGAAATTGGCATTGGCAGCCATTCAAGCTGTCCAATGTTTTCATCATTACATTCTACTACGTAAGACTATAGTCATTTCTGATTGCAACCCTATGATCTATATTTTGACAAAGCAATTTCTAGGGGGCAAGTACTCCAAATGGATTGTGATCGTGCAGGAGTTCGACTTGGAATTTGAAAAGTCTAAGTCAAAGAAATCTTTAGTTTTTTGCGGAGTTAATGTGTGACTTCCCGCATGCTAACACGGCAACTGTGGCAGAGGAGCCCATTTCGGACGAATCCTTGCTTCTAATCAGCACTTTAGATCTATGGTATGGAGATATCATCGTTTATCTCCAAACCCAATCCTTTCGACCAGATATTTCACGGTCGGAACGTCGAAAAATATGATTCCAGTCCCAACAATTCAAAATTATTGGAGATACTCTTTATCGTCATGGGGAGGACTCTGTTTTTCGATGTTGTTTGACTCATGAGGAAGATGAAAGGGTCCTAAATGACTGTCACTCTGGAGCGTGTGGTGGTCATATGTTTGGGTATGCCATAACCCAAAAGATATTGCGTGTTGGCTACTTCTGGCCATCTATGTTTAAAGATTGTATTATCGTGGTCCGAAAATGCCACAACTGCCAAATTTTTGATCCAAAGATGTGCGCTCCTCCTGCTCATCTTCACCCTATAATTGTTGTTGGTCCTTTTTCCAAATGGAGTAACAATTTTATTACATGTAACCCTCACTCGGCCGGAGAGCATGTGTATATCATCCTTGCGGTAGATTATTTTACCAAGTGGACCGAGGCGATGCCTACATTTGAGGCATATGGCAAAACAGCTGTGATTTTTGTGTTCAATCATATAATTTCTAGGTTTTGTGTTCCACAAGCGATTATCACTGATCATGGGTGTCATTTTCGAAACATTATGATGACTGAACTTACAGGCCATCTTGGCTTGCGTCACAATAGTTCAACTCCTTATTATCCACAAGCTAATGGTCTGGTTGAAGCCATCAACAAAGTTCTAGTCATCATGATCTAACGAATCATTGGGATTCATCGGTCAAATTGGCATAACACACTATTTTCCACACTTTGGGTGTATTGAACCTCAGTAAAAACATCAACAGGTTTCACTCCTTTCCAACTAGTTTATGGTCTGGAAGTTGTGTTACCCATTGAGCGCGAAATCCCGTCATTGCGTATGGCCATCGAGTTACTTCTAGCCACTTCCGAAGAGGAAAGACGTTTATTATACTTGGCTCAGCTAGATGAGAATCGACGCGATGCTGCATTAGCGATCGAATCTCATGCAAAACGTATTAAAGCTCAGTATGATCGAAATGTGACCCCTCGAAATTTTTCGGAAGGAGATCTAGTCTTATTATACGATCAAGAAAATGATAAATTAGGCGCTGGAAAATTCGTGCCTATGTGGCATGGTCCCTATGTTGTCAAGCGAAAGCTAGCAAAAGGGGCCCATGAATTGGTAGAGTTTGACGGGGTCTCTTTAGGTAAACCCAGAAATGGTCTTTACCTGAAGAGGTATTATGCTTAAGGATGGGTGTGGAGGTTTTTAGTTGGGTTAGTTTTCTTTCTAGCTGGTGTGTTTTAGATTAAAAAGTGTGCTTAGCTTAGAGAGTGTTTTTCATCATTATTCCTGCTTATCTTGGTTTTACTCTTGATATCACAGATGTCGACGCCTCTCCAAACATACATTGGTTTCGCTGATGGTGCTTTTCATAGTACACGGAATATTTCTTCCGCAACTTGGGTTATTTATTCGCCCTCTAACGAGTTGGTATCTATGCATGGGGTAAGCCTTGGTCAAACAACAAACAAAATTGCAGAGTATAGTGCAGTGATTGAGTTATTATCTTAATCTATTTCATTTGGGATTCGGGGTTTGATAGTGAGGTTAGATTCTGAACTCGTTGTATTACAGCTTAATAGAGTATACGCCATTAGAAATCCAGTATTATTGAGATTATTTTTTAGAGTGCATCTCTTGGAACGTGAGTTTGATTACATTGAATATCAACATATTCCAAGGTCTCTAAATACATCAGCAGATGCAATTGCTTCTCGAGTATTAGATAGACATTTGAGATAATTGTAAATTTAAAAACATTTCATCATACATGTGAACAAGATAAGCCGGTAAAATGATATATATATAGATAGTGTCAAAAAATATACATCGTCCTCGATCATAGGTTGAGAAACACCTTATGATCCGCAAAAATGATAAGTACAAAAAATCAAAATGTCATATGTGACTACAATAGGCGATCATCCCATCACTGGTGATGATCTCGATACGAAACCACTGCACGGGCCACCTTACAAAGGAACCTCCTAAAAGGTCCTGGGACCCCAATCACATAGCGCTGAAGACAACAAGGAATGTCATCTATGTTGGTCTCTGGACTGTCCCCTGTCAAGCACTCTAGATGGCTCTCCAACTCGGCCAAAGTCTCTGATGATTCATCCTGTGGGGCTGGTGCCAGTGCAACTGGTTGTTTCCTCTCATAAGGCCGGAGAGCGGCTGGTCGCCGTGGGCCCACATTTGCATTTGAAAATTTTACTATCAGTTTTTGGACGAGATAAAAACAAAAAAAAAAAAATTAATTAGGAAAATGTTGAAAATGATTTTACCTGAGTCATCCCATTGCTCTCCTGGTGGAAGAGCCATGTCTGGGTCACCGCAAAAATCTACCCCAACATAAGGAAAGTCCTAGATAGAAAAAACCTGGTTCTCCAACCATTGGAAATACTCAGGTTTGAACCAAACAACCTCTGTCCCCTCATCAGGATGACGGGCCATAACTGCAACCCATCGCATCATTTTGGGCTCTCGAGGAAGCCCAGCTCCAGCAATAAGGCGCTACGGGATCAACATTGAAACCCTCTCCAGACCAAAACTTACAACTATAGCACCATATCCAAAGGTCTTCAGTTGTCCGTTTTTGGCCCTGGTTAGTTGGCCTTTCACATTAGCCAACATAGCATCGCACCAGTTGAAAATGGGGCCTCAAAAGCAATCAACTGCCATCCGCATCTGGGATCCAGTGGCTATATGTAGTGCTACACTACCATAGAGTTTGGTAACTGTAAACCCAATCACCATGAGTTCAGGATGGGATATGGTCTTGATATCTATCCCTTTGTCTCGGTTCTGGACATTGCAGTACTCTAGCCGGAGGCTCTCGACAAACTGGCCACCTGCCCTAACCCCGAATAGAGTCAAATGTTCACCTCTCCTAGGCAAACCAGTCAAAAAGTATATGTCTGCTGGCTCTATTTCGAGCTGGTGCCCACCAATGAAGAAGTACTGGTCATGTATGCTCCATCTATCAACCAGCCACTGCAGAAAGTCCACCTGGGCCCTCATGCCAGGTATGGCCCAGAATTTGTACAAGCCACATGCCTTCAATGCATCAATCGAAGATTGATGATTCATCGCGACAAGATCTACGTCCTCATGCTCCAGTTCTTGCCAATCAAGCATGATGTTTATCTTACAGCCAGTAAAAAGGCGAATTAGAATATATAAAATTGATTTTTTTGGGTAATTTTTGAGTTGATTAGGTTTTAAAAACCTTTGCGCGGGGTACACACCCTCTTGTTATGGACAGTGCATGAGGCCCGCACCTTGCCTTCATGGCAGGTGCGTACCCCCAACTTTTTTCCCATTGCAAAAAAGTTGGGGTACGCGGGTCCCCTGTGGTAAACCCGCGGGGCCCCGCGCGTGGGTTTTGAAACCTAAAAACCTCTTAAAAATAAAATGAACCGCTAAAAAACAATTTGAATCTGATAGAAATGAAGAGTAGGATGATGTGGATTACCTGGAGGAGACGACGTTCTATTCCGACAGACGGATTTTCCGCAATCTTCACGGGAAGTTTCTAACCAAAAGCCCTTTTTTCTCACCCAAATCTCAAACAGTAAAAATGAATGGTTAAAAGTCCTTTTTATAAGTTTTTTGGGTAAATAAATTGCAAATTTGTTTATGTTTCACTTTGAAAAGGTAATTTTTGCACCATTTTTACCCATTTTAAACAGGTATGAGTAATGTTTGAGTTTTTGTTCAGGATAACGGATTTTTCAGGCGAACTCAGTCGTTTTCAACGAAAAAACATTAGAGTCACATTTAAGCTCTTTTCTGACTCCTAAAACATGAAAATATTGTCGAGCTTTTCTTTTTAAGCTCGTTAAAACGGAACTAAAAAGACGGTCCTCTTACAACCCTTTTCTGACTATAAAAACACGAAAAGGTTGCCAGTTTTTTGTCGTTTCAAATTCCATATTGGTCCTAAAACGACGTGTCGTTGATCGCTTTTTCACATTTTCGGATCAGAGGCACTAATTACGAAAAGTACTCCTTGGTCATAAAAGATCAAGCGGTTCTCTCAAGTATTATTTTATACTTTTTCGGGCTTGGGAGACACAAACTTATGAAAAAGGTCAACCCTGGAGTCTTCTTAATTTTTTTCAGACTCTCTAAAATTGAAAAATGTCGAGTTTCTCCTATACTGGACTCGTCAAATTTCGACAGTAAAGGACCTGTTCAATTACAAACAGGAACGGACCACTCCTTCTTAGGGTTTGAATTTAAACTAAGTTGGACTCATCTGAAGGATGAGCTTATAATCAAGCACATGTTACCCTCCTCAAGCTTGTTAAAAAAATAAAGAGTATTGCCAGAAATGGTGGGGGAAAAAAGAGAAGAAAAATGAAGCCTGTTTGTCATACTTTGTAACCACTTCTTGAACACGGACACTTTCAAATTCACTCCAGGTTGGAAAAGTCCTTTGACTAACAGTTGATCAAAACCACATTGAAAGTCTCAGCAGGTTCTGGGTATTTACCCTTTCGGGGTCAATTGTCACCAAACCATCTATTGTGTCATTATGTGTTCAAGAGATCAGTGCAAATAAGCCATTCATCTGCAAAATATCTGTCATCCATCTTGACCATCCCTGAGACATTCCTTGCAACTAAATTTCTTCAAACTTGATCTATGATTTCGTGTTGTAGGCTTGCCTACGATGGATCTCTTTCTATCGACTTCATCTCTTTATCTAGAAAGATGATCTAGAAATCGCCAGTGCCTTGGGATCTGCATGCCTCAATGGCAGGTTTCTCGCCTTCAATGATAGGTTGCATCATTGACCTTCGATTAACGGATTCCGTGAAATGTTCGACATCGACACATCTAATCACATCTCATGGATTGTACTGAGTACTTTGATAGCCATTTTCATTATTGGTGGTTTCTCTCACACTTGTTAACAGTTTACATCATTGACTAGTAATCAAGTGGTTTCTACCATGTTCGACTTCGACACATTCATTCGCATGGATAGAATCGTACTATTTCGGGAAGTAGAATGAAAGAACCCTGGATCTAGTTTTCCAAACCATCCAGGTTGTGCGAGGAATTTTTGTATTGCATTAATATTGTAGACTATTCATAAACAGATGGTTGCAATCCAAATACTGGTGTCTACATGTGTCTATACTTGTGGTGTTAATTACAAGATCATTCCTATATCAGAGCAGTAGTTAGTTTTTTCTAGTTAGTTTGATCTGAGTATGGGAATGCCTACCTCAGCGATGATATGAATCATATATATATTATATATAGATATATCTATATCTATATATATAATTATATATATATATATAATATTATATATATATATTGCATTGAATGTTTTTACAGGTTCCAACTGGGCTCTCCACAAGATGATCCTCGAAATGATAAAGTACTTCACTCTTCCTAGATGATAAATGAAAATCTTCATCTACTACAGACTTCTCACTTTAGGGGGCAATCTGTTACAAAACAATATCGTCACCATGACTATTTGCAGTTAGTATAGGTCTATCATCACTTATGCTGTCCTCCTAAGCAACTCTTAGACCTCAGCTCTTCATGTCAAGCTTTGCAAATGAGAGAAAGACACTAAAAATCAATAAAGCCCTGGTTCCGCACTTTCTCTCACTTTTGCCTACAGGCCTGCACCCTTTGTTCATGTTTCATGCATATCTGCACGCTCTGTCTGTAAAGGGGTGGGTGTGTACCCCTGTAAAAGTAAAAAAGGCGCAAGTTTATTCTAAAAAACTCACTTTGGGTTAATTCTAGATGATTCTAGAAGGAATTTTGACGTGGATTGTTCGCTCCAAGATGGTTCATGCATCCCAAAAGAGAAGGAGCTAATCCCTTGATAGGAGGAGCTATCCCTTTGAAGGAGAGCTTTATCCCTTTGAAGGAGGACCTAGTAACTTCCCTCCATTGCACTATAAATTAAGGCATTGGGTTAGTTGCTAGAGAGGTTAGAAGCTAAACATTTTGAGGGTAAA
>APFE030340282.1:0-10095 GCA_000404065.3 Pinus taeda
CCCCCACTACTGAGCATAAATCCTTTTGAAGGTTCCATGAACACTAGGCATAAATTATAACAAACTTGACCTGTAACGAACGCAAACGAACCGGGCATTGTCAAGAAGAATATACTATTTCTTGTTAGAGTTTATAACAAACTACAGAAGGCATAAATTAGTTTGAAGGTTCAATGAACATTAAACGAAACGGGCATTGTCAGAGAAGAATATACCGTTTTTTTGTCAGAGTTTATAACAAACTACAAGCGCCCACTACTTGGCATAAATTCGTTTGAATGTTTGGATGAACTCAAGTACCCACTAGTCACATTAATTGTAAGTGTCACACTCACCAACTAATTACGCATTTGCGTTTAATCCTTTGACTTGTTACAATATAATGGAAAAAGATGTTGGTATAAATCTTTTGACTTGTTACAATACTGATAAGGCTTCTCGCGTGATATAAATCCTTTGATATGTCACAACTAATCATGTGCACACTAAATTCTTCCATGTGATTCGTCTTTCGTAAGTGACAAGTTTGACAAGCTTCCCCATAAGAAAATCTTCACGTATTACATGTACAGGTACAGGTACGGTTGTTTAATATTTCATTTTTTTTCTTTTAAAGCAGCGAGACCAGACCGCAAGGCTTTGGAAGGAGGCTAAGCAATAAAGAATATGACTATGATGGGTGGAAACATAATGTTTGAAATGAATTTTTATTATTTATGAGCTTTAGAGTGTGATGTTGATATAATGTTTTTTTTATAAGACACCAATTATATTAGCTTTTTAAGGCTAGGTATTTAAATTTGAAAATTGTTTTCTTATTTTCTACAATTGGTTCATATTCTTGAAAGTGCAAAAAAGTAAAAATAGCCATCTAAATGTTAAATTTAGCAAATATTAATTACATTATTGAAATTTTAAAGAAACAAAAAGACGAGCAATATTTAGAAAGAAGAAAATAATTTATATTCTTGAATATATATATAAGCTTTAAACACAATCTTTTTCTTGAATTTAAGAAGTATTAATTAGATTTTTGAAACACAAAAACTTAACACCTAAATTTAGAAAGGGTAATTCTAATTGCATTTTGGAATGTTCCAAAAAGTAAAATTTGAAAGGCATTAAATTTAAAAAAGCTAAAATGATTCTAAAAAAAAATGTTAAAAAATTGTTGGTAAAATAAAAAATACTTGAATTTCTTTCATGAAAGTGCACAAAAAATGCACAAAGTTAATGGGTAAATTTAAGAGTTGAATCTCTATATAGCGGCCCAAGCCATGGACGTTCTCTGAAACATTATCTACACAACATCTCAATGACATCTCCAATAATGAGAATGAATTTACATAATTATGAATAAGCAAATAGAATTAGTATTTTTTTGTGATATAGTAAAATTGTTAAAATAAAATTTAAAGATAGTTTGTTTAATAGCAAAAAATCCCTATTAAAATTCGTATGGATTAATAGTATTATTCTTTAATAAACCAAAAAAGTCATATGGATTAGTAGTATTTTTAATTAATAATAAAAAATAATTTAATTTATATTTTTTTGAAATAATCTTAGATTAGAAAAATTTGAATGCTACATTATACAAATAAATTATTTATCTCAAATTTATGGATAATTTTTTTCAATATTTTTAAGAGTTGCAAAACCCTAGACATTTAAAAAACCCTAGATACTAAATCTTGGAGGGCTATCTTTGAAATCACTAATTATAATAAACTTATTATTAGATATTCCTCTTCATTGCACTATATATTAATTATTTCTCTTCCCTTTCACCACTATGACAGCTATAATATCTAATGTAATATGTGTCCCTTAAACAAAAGCCATTATGAATGCCAAAAAATTGAAATGTCCCATAACCCATATAACCCCTAATTTAGAGTGATCACAAGTACTCTTAGAGAATTACAAAGCCTTCCACCATGCGGCCTCTTACCGCTATTACCATTAAAAAAATCACATTGATTACTTTATAATCCTTAACATAGTAACTCTAAAATTAGGTAAACTATGGTGCACTATGATCTTTAACACAATGATTTCTAGAAACTACGCGCCCTAGTACAGTGCCACGATAAAGACATTGTAACTCTAAAAGACATAGTACACATCAACTTTAATACTTAGAATATTAACTATAACTTATTTATACTTAAAATGGCTTGACATAGTGAAGATAAAGGTGAATCAAATGTAGTTCCTTCAAATTAAATTCCATGAAAAGGGAATACAAAAAATGTTGTATTATGCACATGAGATTTTGACTATTGACATTGATCGAAAAAGCATTTCATGGGATTCAATATATGGTAATGATATTGATGAGTAGTCATAATTATCCCATTATATGATATGAAAATGGCTTATATTTTCTAGATAACTTGAGGCCTTAATGTTTGTGTGCCAAGCCCATTTTAGCTATTATGCTTATGATTTCACAACATTAATTTATGTATATTAGATTTTATAAAACAATATGATATTTTCCACTTTATCGCTCGATGCACTAAAATTAACAAAGTATAGATATGTTTTTCCAAATTTAATTATATGTATTGCAATATTGATTGGATTCTACAAAAATACCAAAACTGATGACTTCCACAAGGTACACATTGTGATTATCATTACTTTTTCCCTATTTCTGAGTAGAAATATGAATTCTCCTGGGAGGTAGTATAGATAAGTTCCAATTGTTGCTTCAGTGTATCTAGAAAGATCTGCCGGACTCACTAAAGTAAATTTTTTGAGGATTTTTCTTATATTATTTTTTAGCATTCAGTTTTTAAGTGTATGTCTCAATTTTCAATTGCAGAAAGTATTTTTGTCTTGCATAAAAAGATGATTAGAGAAGTGGAAGATATCAACTAAGAACAATAGCCCAAAGGATAAATTACCTCATTCAAAAGAGAATAAACTAAGAAAGAGATAATAGAATTAATGGTATTCTTATTATGATGAGGAGCTAATGGAGACATATATTGATATCCCTACTATCATAAAAATGGTAAGGGTTACTTCTATAACATCCTTCTCTAAATATGGAGTAAACATATTGTGCTACATAATTTGTTAGCATGTATTAAATGATAGAAATGATTATAGGAAGTAGAATCATTACCTGACGCAACAACATCCAAAAACAATCTTTGAATAAATTTCAATACACTAGCCATAGATGTTATAGGTACTTTAATTTTCCTAGCTCAAACAACATGGATCAAGTGAGAAAATCGTCGCTTAAGTTAAGCTATAAAAGATTCAGAAGATTTCTTAAGAATGATGGAATTGCAGCATTGAGGAAATTGGAGAAAATATTGAAGACTTGCAACTCTAGTAGTTGGTTGAAGGTGGCATGGATCGAACCATTCAAGTTATTTCTTGAGTGATCTAGATGCTTATCGCTTGAAATCTCAGAGACAATATCTAAGACTAAGATTCATCTATGGCTACGATTGTGTGATAAACCCAAATTATGTAGGTTAACTCTTCTTCTCAATTGCACGAGACTACTACTTGAATCATTGATGTAATTTCAAATATATGTGTTGATTTTTAATTAGACTGAGGTAAGTCATGATGACAGTCTACTATTTGTTGGGATGAACAGTCTCTTCCCAACCCAACTTGATAGCGAGAAATGTTTGGTGTAGTGATTGTCCAACTCCTCAAAGAGACATCTTAAGTTACTTATTGTTTCCAAATTTTCATTAAGCATTTACCGAAAATATTATTTTTAAATTTCCATTAATAATTTTGTTTGCAACATTGTGATTTCCATGAGAAAACATCCAACCTAACATGCAAGAGTTTACTTGAGTTAAAATATTCACTTCTTGGAGATAAGTTTTCAATGCGTTAATTTGAAACACATTTGATATAGTTAGTCATATAATATTCATATAAAACTAACATACACTAATATAAAATATCTCATTATATATTTATATAAATTAATTTATAATCTAATATTATTTTCTCCAAATATTGACTAAGATATGATCAAAACAAATTTGAGGTCAGTTGACCACTAAGGAGATCAGGTAGGGAAAATCAATTGCCAACAAGGTATAGGGATCATGGTCTTATAACTAGTATGTTAAATGTTGTTGAACACTCTAATTATAAATAAGAAATTCAATATGATGAGTGGAGAATATCCATGGAAGATGAATATGAGTCAATACTTAAGAACAAAAATTGGGATTTAGTTGAACTACTTGAAGGCAAACAATGGTACTATAGACAAATGTAAACCTAGGTTGGTGGCAAAGAGTTATTCATAGAAGGAAGGCATAGATTGTGAGGAAACCTTCACCCATGTAGCTAAATTAAACAAAATTAGAATGGTAATTGATTTAGCTACTATAAATCATTGGATGATACACAAACTAGATGTGAAACATGTTTTCTTAAATGGTGAATTGAAAGAAGAAGTGTATTTAATCCAACGTGAGGGGTTTGTGAAACAAAGGAGGAACATTTAGCTTGTAGATTGAGAAAAACATTATATTGTTTATAACAGGAACCGAGGTCATGGTATGATAAAATTGATTCATTTTTCCTGCACCATAGTTATAAGCAGAGAAAGAATGACCCTACTATGGATATTGTGTTTGATGAAAATGGGGCAAATTGTTTTGATTTCTTTATATGTAGATGATATTATTCTTATAGAAAATGGATACCATCTCATTAAAGAAATCAAAATTTAGATGTTAGAGGATTTTGATATGGCAAAGCTTGGAGAGTTACACTATTATTTGCGTCTTGAAGTCTGGAGGGACTCTGGATAGACTCTTTTATCTCGAGGAAATTATGTGAGGAGCTTATTGAAAAAGTTCAACATGTATCAGTGAAAAGCTTCCCTAGCGTTGTTACAATAGAATCTTAAACTCCATAATGATGATGGTTCTAAGCAGGTGGATTCAACACTATAGAGACGACTAGTTGGGAGTTTGATTTATCTAATTACAATTAGACCTAATTTAGCTTTTGCAGTCATCTCTTTGGCGCAATCTATGTCAAAGCCTCTTGAGAGTCATTGGGTGGAAGCGAATGGTGTCTTAGGGTATATTCAAGGAACCTTGGAATTTGTTATTAAATATACTGATTCATTTGATGTTAGATTAACAGGTTTTTCAGATTTAGATTGGGCTGGAAATCTGAATGATAGAAGATCCATAACATGTTATGCATTCAACATTGGGTCTAGGGCCATTTCTTTGAGCAACAAGAAGAAGAAAAATGTATCCTTGTCTTTAGAAGGAGCAGAGTATCAAGCAGTGTCTGCAACAATTTTTAAGGAAGTCTGGTTGAGCAGACTTCTTCATGATGCCGGAGGAAAAAAAAAGGATCCTATAGTTATCAAATGTGACAATCAAATCTCAAGCAAACTTGCAAACAATCGAGTGTTTCATAAAAACTCAAAGCATAGTGATACATAGTTTCACTTTGTTAGAGAGAATGTTTAGTCAAAACAAATTTATATTGAATATTGTAATACTTGTGATAATGTTTCATACATTTTTATTAAGCCCCTTGGATGAATTAATTTTTTTTTATTTAAGGAGATGTTGGGAGAACTAGTGAATCCTTTCTCCATTAAGGGGGAGTGTTGAAATTAATGTAGAATGTTGGAGAGAGTTCGTTCATTAATTGTCTGTGAGAATTAGATTAGGAATTAGTTCCTACACTATAGGTGATTTTTCTAACTCCCGTACTTGCATGTAAACTATTTATTCTTGACAATTTATGACGAATGTGTAGGGCGTTCTGCTAGAGGAAGTCTCCAAGTGAAGCTCCTCACCTGTGAGCTGCACAGTTTGAGAATATATCTTGTTTTATTCTATTTTTTAACATTTACAATGAGTGAATATTAGCTAACTAGTTGATGGGTCATATACATAAATAATTTATGTATATGAGGGGATTAGAGTAGTAGTCAAACAAAATTAGTGTTATTATTATGAAGAGTAGTTATCTATCTCAAAGAAAAAATATGACAAGATGGTAGACATTAATAGACACGTTATTGTAAACTAAACAGACTCCATATATCAAGAGAGAATAATTTAGCAATTTTTGAGCATAGGAGAGGAGCAAAGGTTAATAATTTCAGAAATAAGAAAAATTATGTGCTTCCTAAAGAGTAGATTCATCTCAATAAGTGTGGTTCTATTTTTTTTTGTATAACATACAATAATCCATTTGACAATGCATGGAGGTTTCTTTGTAGGCTATGAATATTTAAAAGAAATTTGATTTGAGAGTGTAATTATTGCCATATCACAATTATGCTTTTTCTCTTTATTTCTATATGTGTGATTGTTGCATGTATAGAAATATTTATTTATGTGATCAACTAAGTCTAGTTCTGATTTATTTAATTAAGATAAACATATAATAATAGTCATATAGGACATAAACATTAGGTTTTATGATTTATGGTTTATAACATTTTAGTAAATTCTTTTAATAAGCACTTAAATAAATGTTACAAATATTTATTAACATGTTATAAAATTCTTATGCTTTAGCATTCAAGGTTTATGGTTTATAACACTTTAGCAAATGTTTTTAATATACACTTAAATAAAAGTAACAAAGCACTCTTTAAAATGTTATAAATTAATTAGGGTTTAGGTTTTTGGGTATAAGGTATAGGTTTTAGGGTTTGGCATTTAGGGTATAGGATTTATGGTTTAGGGTTTATCACACTTTAGTAAATTGTTTGAATTAACACTTAAGTAAAAGTTACAAAACACTTTTTGAAATGTTATCAAAGGCTTAGGGTTTAGCATATAGGGTTTAGGTTTTTTGGTTTAGGGTTTATAGTTTAGGTTTTAGTTTTTATGGTTTAGGGTTTATAACACCTTAGTAAATTATTTTGATAAAAAATTAAATAAAAGTTACAAAACTCTTTTTAGAATGCTATAAATGCTTACGGTTTATGGTTTATAAGACTATAGTAAATTATTATAATAAAGACTTTTTAAAATGTTAGAAATTGCTTAGGGTTTAGGGTTAACAGTCTAGGGTTTATAAAGCTTTGATAAATCCTCTTAATAAACACTTAAATAAAAGTTAGAATTTTTCTAAGATGTTATAAAGTTCTTAGGGTTTATGGTTTAGGGTTTATGATTTGGGGTTTGGTGTTTAGATTTTAGGGTTTATGGTTTATAACACTTAAGGAAATGATTTTAATAAACGCTTAAATAGAAGTTACAATATTTTTTTTTAAATGCTATAAAATTATTAGGAATTATCATTTAGGGTTTATGGTTTATGGTTAGGGTTTAGAGTTTAGGGCTTAGGGTTTTAGGTTTAGAGTTTATGGTTTAGGGTTTAGGGTTTGTGGTTTACAATTTAGGGTTCATAGTTTATAACACTTTAGTAAATTCTTTTAATAAACACTTAAATAAAAATTACAAAACACTTTTTAAAATCTTATAAAATGTTTAGGGTTTAAGGTTTAATGTTTACAGTTTGGTGTTTAGGGTTTACGATTTATGATTTAGGGTTTAGGGTTTGGAGTTTAGAGGTTAGAGTTTAGGGTTTAGGGTTTCGGATTTAGGGTTTAGGGTTTAGGGTTTAAGGTTTGCGGTTTGGGTTTATGTTTAGGGTTTAATGTTTAGGGTCTACAATATTTTGTAAATTATTTGAATAAACACTAAAATAAAAGTTAAAAGATAGTTTTTAAATGTTATAAAATGGTTAGGGTTTAGGTTTTATGGTTTAGGTTTTAGGGTTTGGGGTTTGGGGTTAAGAGTTTAGAGTTTAGGTTTTAGGGTTTAGGGTTTATGCTTTTGTGTTTAGGGTTTAGGGTTTTGTGTTTATGGTTTAGGGTTTATAACTCTTTAGTAAATTCTTTTAATAAACACTTAAATAAAAGTTACAAATTTCTTCTTAAACTGTCCTAAAATTATTAGATTTATGGTTTAGGGTTTAGGGCTTGTGGTTGAGGGTTTAGGGTTTATAACACTTTAGTAAATGCTTTTAATAACCACTCAAAAGAAGCTAAGAAATGCTTGTTAAAATTTTTTAAAATACGTAGGGTTTAGAGTTCATGCTTTATGCTTTAGGTTTTGGGTTTAAGATGTTATAAAATTCTTATGGTTTAGGATTTAGGGTTTAGGGTTTAGGGTTTAGGTCTCATAACACTTCAATAAATTATTTTAATAAACACTTAAAAAAAGGTTAAAAAACACTTTTTAAAATGTTATAAAATGCTCACGGTTTCAAGTTTAATTTGTTATAAAATCCTTAGGGTTTAGGTTTGAGGGACACTTTAGTAAATTCTTTTAATAAACGCTTTAAAAAAGTTACAAAAAACTTGTTAAAATATTATAAAATTCTTAGGGTGTAGATTTTAGGGTTTATGGCTTATAACACTTCAATAAATTCTTTTAATAAACAATTAAAAAAAGTTACAAAACACTTATTAAAATGTTATAAAATGTTTAGGGTTTAGGGCTTTAAAATGTTACAAAACACTTGCTAAATTGTAATAAAATGCTTAGGGTTTAGGGTTTATAAAAATTTAGTAAATTATTTAATTAAACACTTTAAAACAAAGTTACAAAATCTTGTTAAAATGTTATAAAATACTTTGGTTTAGGGTTTGGGGTTTAAAATGTTATAAAGTGCTTATGGTTTAGGGTTTATGGTTTATAATGCTTTAATAAATTATTTTAATAAACAGTTAGAAAAAATAAAAAAATGATTTCTTGGGTTTACGGTTTATGGTTTTTAGGGTTTAGGGTTTTCTAGGGTTTAGCGATTTTTATGGTTTAGGGTTTAAGGCTTTTTAGGGTTTGGGGTTTAGAGCTTAGGGTTTAGGGCTTAGGTTTTGGATTTTAGGGTTTAGAGTTTATAATACCTTAGTAAATGCTTTCAAGCTTTAGGCTTAAGGGTGTAGCGTTCATAGGACCTTAGTGAATGATTTTAGGGGTTGTCCATTAGGATTTAAGCATTAGGATATAGAGTTTGGGGTTTGGGGTTTAGGGTTTAGGTTTTATAACACTTCAGTAAATTCCTTAAATAAACACTTAAATAAAAGTTACAAAATTCCTTCTAAAATGTTATAAAATTCTTAGTGTATAGGGTTTACCGTTTGGTGTTTATGGTTTGGGATTTAGGATTTCGGGTTTAGGGTTTAGGTTTTAGGTTTTATGGTTTAGGTTTTATGGTTTAGGATTTATAACACTAAAGTTACAAAAAACTTTTTAAAAGATATAGAAGATTTTCCAGCGTAAATCACATTTAGAAAAACATTTGCCGATGTGTTTCGAACCAACTAGTGTGGTTCATCGTGAGGACAACTTGAGGAGTCAGATCAAGGCTGTCAATTATAGAGGGAGAGCAGATCCTCCGAACGACTAGGTTGACTGGGTTGGCCATCAGTGGCTATCTACAATGGCTTAGAGTAAAATTAAAAAATTAATAAGTCAAATGTATTAGTTATTCAATTTAATATATTTTAATTAGGTTACTAAATTATTCAATCCAACTCATTTATTAAATAAATTATAAATGAGTTTGATTGAATAATTTAGTAACCTAAGTAAAATATATTAAAATTCAATAACTAATACATTTGACTTATTAATATTTTAATTTTATTCTGAGCTGTTGTAGATAGCTGTTGATGGTCAACCCAGTCAACCTAGCCATTTGGAGGATCTGCTCTCCATATATAATTGATAGGCTTGATCTGACTCCTCAACTTATTCTGACGATGAACCACACTAGTTGGTTCGAAACGCGTCGGAAAAGGTTTTTCTAAATGTGATTTACACTGAAAAATCTTCTATATATGTTATGGATCACAAAATCCTCAATTCAACTTTTTAAAATGTTGTAAAATGGTTAGGGTTCAGGTTTTAGTGTTTATGACACTCTAGTAAATTCTTTTAATAAACACCTAAGAAAAATTTAGAAAACTCTTTTTAAAATGTTATAAAATGCAGAGGGATTAGCTTTTAGGGTTTCAGGTGTAGCGTTTAGGGCTTAGGGTTTATGTTTTATAAAAATTTAGTAAATTATTGTAATAAACACTTAAAGAGAAACTACAAA